>UZAN01043207.1:0-27007 GCA_900618425.1 Echinostoma caproni
CAGAACCATATACGTTCTGGCTGGGTGGCTAACTGTTTTACCTGTTTTACCGAGAGTTTGTCATCAATGAATAAGGAAAGTAATGCATTTTTGAACCAATTATAATTTTTTTGTTTGTGAATTGAAAGTCTTAAGAACTAAGATGAACTTGGCAAGTATTAGAACCACGAGTTCTTTTGAAGGTATCTGGAAAGTATGGAAAGTATGCTGCTTGACAGATTGGAGTCATGTGTTAGAATTCTATGAATGCACTTCCTGTAATTTTGTCACAAGTATTTACAACACTTCCTTAACAGTTATTCGCAACAACACCAAAGAGCTCACGACCAATGCACTGAGAAAGAAACAAGAGAGAGAGTTTGATTACTGGGCTGAATTATGTAACCAAATGAGTATTGATGTTCACGCACTTCAAATTCAGTGTCTGTTTCATTATCCATCATCGCCTCATGCTGGGGAGTCACCACTGACTCGCGTAACATTTGCAAGCGAAAACAATCTATAAACAGTTATTATCCAGTTACTTTCTCAAGAAAAGGCTCGAGTAGATCAAGATTACTTCGAGATAAACCCTGGATGGAGCGGACGCCATATAGCACCAACCAAACAAATGCACGACAATCGGAAAATTAAAGGGGTGTTCTAACTCATGGAGTCCCTTAACTGAAAGATCCAGATAAGTCCCTGTGTCAAAAAAACGATTGCAAAGAATGGGGTTTCATTCGAGAGCTAATTCACTGTTTCCAGGTTCTTTCCAGGGTGATTAGTCATTTAAGAAGCTCACTGAATTACCACAAAAAACCGTACGAGGTTAGAGAGGGCAATCCCCTGGAAGCCATAAATCGCCAACCCTGTATTACAGTCGTGGAAGGTGAATAGAAAGCGCAGTTTGTCAGCTTCGCTCCTAAGACCACCACATAATACTGAATCTCAGCAAAGTCCGATTACGGAAGCTGATATTTACACGCCACCTTCCTTGACTAATGCGATTTTTATCACTCCACATTCACCGAGTAACAAAAATGAAACCAATTCTACCAAAATACTGTCAGCCGACAGCGAATTGGTCGGCAGAAACAAAAACATATACCTAGATGGAATTCTGTATCGAACATATCTTACATGTTTTTATATCAATGCATCATTTTACCTTAACAAATTCTCCGAAATGGAGCTCCTTTGTAAAAAGCAATCAGTGTGATATTGTTGCAGTTACTGAAACCTGGCTGACCACCGATATTCTCGATCCGGAACTGGGTTTATCCAGAAGGCTGCTGGTCAGGCGTGATCGTCCTACTAGAGGCGGTGGAGTTCTCATTTACCATCGACACAATCTACAATGTCAAAGGCTTGATTTTCCCGATGCAGTTACCTTGTTCACGAAGATAACCCAAAAACTATATGTCGAACCAATGTTTTATACCAACCTTCTGCATCTTAAGATTTAGCTAACAAGATTGTTTTGCAAACCATGAGGAATGCCCCACTTTTAAAGCTAACACGTCCTAATGATGGATGATTTTAACTGTCCTAATCTTATTTCGATCAGAATTTCTTGCCATCCATTCGAGAGGCGGTTATCACAGTGCATTGACTTGCACCCATCGTACAACCACGTAACAGAAACAACCACATTTGGAGCAGTTCACGAGGTTTAGTGCTGACGAACGAGGATCTAATGGTGGAATCTATCTATGTCATTGATAATGCCGTATTGAATTATAATTTCTTCGGCTACACCGCTACCCAAGAAAAGCCAAAGAGCAGTACTAGTGTTATTATAGACTGCGAAAAGTTGTAACATCTGACAGTACTGAAGCAATTGGCTTTCCCCAAACACGATCTCGATCCTTTGGTGGCATAGTAAAGCTGTGCCGAAATGATAATGGTTGCGACAATTATCTAAGCCCGTGTTAAATCTGAAACTCGGCAATCACTNTCACTCTTTACAGGGACTTTTCCTAGCAGGAGTACAGAAGATATCTATCTGCCGAAACTTGCAATAATTATACCTCACTGAAAAATCAGTGTACTAAGTTAATGCCAGAGGACAAACTGAGGTACCAAGATACCCTGTTTCATAAGTTCATTTCCAATCCAAAACTGACTATAAAACTATCAACTATACAAAGAGGGTGAAATGAAGAATATCAGCATTGAGATCGTCTGAAAATGTTTCAACTACTTCGAGAGAAGCAGCAGAGTTCTCGTAAACCCAGTTCGATCAGAAGTTTACCGCAGCAACAGAACGCACTTCACATTCCGAGCACACTACTTTGTATACCATATCTGTCACCGTTTAATATGGCTTTTCACAGCGAAATGATAAGTGCAAAACTACTTTCTTAGGAATACTTTCCCAGGTGCGGAAAACATGCATCCTGGGAAGTTCAGTTCAGTATCTAACGATATATCCGAACCTATTCTTCTTGCACTAGATGAGTGGACAAATTTCTTGGGTGAACGCGACCCATAGGATATACTGTATTTGAACTTCTTCAAAATTTTATATCAAGTAAACCACGAAGTTTTACTGTGAAAATGTTTTAAATTACAGAATAAAAGGTTTGGTTCTCAGGTGGCTCAAGGAGTCTTCCGACAATAAGGCATGTCAGTTCGTGTCTGTGATTCATTATCCGCACGTATCACCACTATGTGAGGGGTTCCTCGTTCTTTTTTCATGTATATGCGATCTACCACAAGTCCTTGGGCCAAATAGACAACTTCTCATGGATGACGCTCAAGTCTGGCGAAAGTAACACATCCAGAGGAATATTTGTCACTCAAAGAAATGATAAATACAGCTCACCGATGTCCAATCTCCAATGAAATAATATAAGGTTTCAAAATATCCATGCTTCACAAGACTCGTTTCTCCTATGTTCTGGGGAAACAAGTGCTACCGCATACCACTGATAAAAAGGATTTGGGATCTATGGTATAGTAGGACGTAATATCTTCCGCGCACTGTGCCAGAGCGTCATCCATGGTTCTAAAGCAAAATGAATTACTTGAACATGCTTTTGGGGTAGTTCGAGATAGCATTATTTTCACGCTTGCTGTAGGCGTACATTCGATCGCACACCGAATACACCGTTCAAGTATGAAATTCATGGTTAAAACACGATAAGAAGGCTCTAAAACATCCGCACACTTGGACAACAAAAACGGTACAAAGTTTCTATAACAAGACACTCCAAAAGACTGCATATATTGGGGCTTTAATCATCTCACTTCCGTCGTATTCAAGGGGACCTATTCTTGATATATCACATACTGCATCAAGCCAATCAACTATGCCGTTCTGTCTCGACTGTATCTCAAAATAATGATCTCCGTGGGCATCCATTGAAGTTGAGCACCAATAACAGTCACCTAGATCGCTAGAATCATTCGCTTAGAATCAGAGTGTGGTTTACGGAATTCTCTTCCATCCCGCGTTGTGTATGCTTCTGCAATTGAAACTTTAAAACGTAAATCATAAATGATTAATAAGTGTAATCATTAATTCGTCGAACATAACCAATTGATTGGAGCAAATATTCAACTTGAAATTGATTAGAATAATCGATTTAAATAAGGAGCTTATTCGATCAAGAGGTCCAAGTTGATCAGAACCAAAAGTCCTACATGTGCCATTCTTGGGTAGGATGTAACATTTCCGAAGGAGACGGTACCAAGTAGAATCACCTCGCACCGAAAACACGCACAGCATAAGCAGTGTTGTGCAAGCTACCAGTTTGATGTAGGTGAACAGTAATGCAGAACAATTGTATGTGCTTTCTATGTGTGAGCTGCTTAATTTTCCAATTAATCGTCATCTAAACATGATGTTGTTATTAATGATCCACCCTCTTCTCCTCATTCCGACTTGGATCCCGTGTGATTCATCTCAAGTATCGCGTGCTACCAGGAAAACCTTACCGGATCCATTTGGTGGAAAACCAATTACCATGGATGAGTCATAGAATAACAAATTCAGCATGAAGTGACTGAACATAAATTGTGCCGCCTTAAGAATCTGAATCATACCGCAGTGATGGGGATCTTTCGAGGTAGGTTTTGTGAGTTGTTTCTGTGGTGGTTGTTGCTGCACAGAACGGCTCGAGGTTTATCAAAACAAAAATGGATTTAGCCACATTTAGGATATGGTGTTCTTTCAGCTAAAAGCAATTTCCCAAAATAGAAGAACATGATCACAAGGTGGCCACTATGGTTTTACAAGTATAAGCGCTGGAAAACGACGGTCATGATTGTAGACATGTGCGTTTTACAAAAATCCAACTTACGCAGCATATAGTCATCATAGGAATCGGATGAGTAAGGAGTAGTCCTTGGCGATACTTTACGAACAAAAGCGTTGGTTACACCGCGAGGAATCCGCACCGCATTAATGAGTCCTATTTGTAGAGACAAAGAGAAACCAGTGGGTTTATGTCGGTCAATTAAAGGCTGTTATTTTATGCTATCCAGAAGCAATAAAATGTTAAGCTTCAGTGCAAGTATTTACCAAGGGCTGGCTAATATGAAGTTATTGATTCAATGACTTCAAAAAGGTTGCGCTTCTGATTCGAGAATTAGATTTGTTACTGCATATTTATATCACAGTTACCTATTTGGAGTTGTGGATCAGTAACGATTTGAAGTTGTAACTGAGCGTGAAAAGGTGGTCATCCCAATCAAGATATAATCCTACTTTACCAGCTTGAAATTGCTTGGGGTTTGTCAGACCTATTAGTCATATTTGGAAAACTTTATGTTTAGCGTACTGCTCTGAAACCTGTAGTGAATTCATTTAGAGTGCATCACTCACCGCGTGTCTGGATCCCCAAGGAGTTCACGGACTCTCCATTGTACACCCCTCTGATTTCCACGCATGAACTGTTATCCCCTCCGCATACTCGGCATTGATCAAAACGTTGACTGGAACCGAGAACACCATCACAACCTGTCTCCTGAAAGAAAACGAGTATCCAACCGTCATTATTTTAGTGCATCAATCTCTTAGAAAATGAATCAAAAAGACGACACGAGAGACAAAAACCTTTTCGCCGATTGAATTAAACACATGCCAATTAAGTTTTTGTTAATCACGGTCAATGAGCGTATGCCACATACTCGGCAATCTTTTGATGTCATCACAGTTTGCAGTGATACTGATGACGCCCCTCGATGACCTTTGCATATTTATTTAGAGTGAAATTTGTTGTTCTGTGTTGAAATCAAAACTTCTATAACTGACTACGTCGTTAAGTGCAACAGAGACCATTCTGTTTAAATCGACCCCGTTGAAATTGACCGGCGGTAAACTTTTGAAACGTGATATCACTTCAAGATAACATTTCAAAATCCCTAAGGTTACAAACCTCAAACGTTTATGTTTACCATCAAATATCCAGGGAGGAAACCAGTAATTGAAAATCCCTGTATGATGAGAAAACCCGTCAAACAGCCAAATATTTGTATAATAATGTTCGCAGGACGAAAACAAGTCGATAATCTTGCATTCTCATTTTCTTTGTTTAACTTCCACATTCAAGGTTTCTCATTTGTATATCTAAATTTATATCCAATCAATCTTCAGCTCGAAAATTGTTATTTGATGCTACTATTCATGATACTATACCAGTTGAAACTAACAGTAGAAGGCATGGTACAGGAACAGATCAAAACAGTGAAAAATGAAACCACAATCTTTAATTGTTCTGATTGTTCACAACGTTTCTTATTTTTATTTGTATAATTAATCTACTTTTTGTATGTGATTTGGTAAGTCAAATAGGAAAATATATAGTATTTTATTTTCCTGAGTATCACAAGTAGTAACTGTCAATAGAACGGATAAAAGTGGATTTTATTTACCAAATGACTCCCTGTTTAAACGGAACGCTATGGTATGCCGCATTTCACGGAGAAGTGCCTGGATACAACCGGTGCAACTCACCCAACAGCGACCTTTGATGCATATGTCATCACGTTGAGAATAGCAAGGTGTGCCATCCGGTAAGCTGATTGCATGATGCACCGCTTGCCCACGATCCAGGCAGGTTAATGAGCAGGCGTTTGCCTCTCCGACTGTAAAATAAAGATATCGGTATTTGTGTGACGAAAGTGACGAAAGACTACCTAAGGTTGATGTTATGCAACCAGTTCCCTTTAATATTTTCGTGAGATCCAGAAGAAGCATCAGGACCATAGGATGTGCTGAATTCAAATATTTCTTGGTGGTTGTAGCAAAACGTTTTCATCAAGTGAGTTACGTTCGAAAGTGGTAACACTTCATGCTTACCTATAGTTCTCACTGAAGTCATGAATAACTTATCTAACACTTTAACAAAATGGCTAGCGGAGTTGCTGGAATCAGTCAAGAAAGAGGTAAAAAACTTTCGCCTGTGTAACAGCTTTGAGTTTCTAGTTATAATCACTCACCGCAACTTAAGGGGAAAGCATATTTTTGCTCTTCGAGTTTTGTCTCTGTGTGATTATTTGCATCTCCAATAAAGGATCATGCTAGGGCCTAGAGAAAACGACGGTACGCGTTGATTCATCGGTTGAGAAGTTCATTAGCAGCATTACTTGCGTACGTACCATTTATGAATATCGTTCACAAAAATCGGGTTTTCAAAATATGTCTAACTGTAATTTGGAGATTGTGAGCAACGATCGAGCCGGATGAACTTGCGTGTGTTTGATAATGAAGATTCCTGATATTTTACCCTGTGCTATGCATCGATGCGAGATAAATTCCGCGCTTATTATGACTGATGCGGATTTTGAATGGAACATATAAGTATATCTACACCATCTACGCGATCTGAAAGGATCAGATTTTCTCTGCCATCAATCGCCCCGCAATTTCCACGACTATCCAGTTCCAAATTGACTAGGGAACAATAACAAAAACACACCAATGATATACACTATCTGATTGTAATTTTCTGGCGTGGACGGGTATTGCAATTCTCCTCACCCTATAATACTGCGGCAAAATAGCATCACAATCTTCCACTGTTGTCTCTTATTAATATGCTGTGTGCGGCCAGTAGAAGCACGACACACTTGCTTGCAGGAAAAATTACTCAAAAAGTGCTACAGTAAAAAAATGTGCACAGTTTGCCTCCTTAAAAGCCACCATTCTCCCAAAAATGCCCATTTTGGTTTATATTCGATGATAGTACTTGAGCATTGTTATTAACGACCAAACATGTGGTAGTAGTGTGATACCGGTATAGTATTGTTTAGAATTATTGATTACTTTTTCAAACACCCTTACAGTCATGTCCAACTTGTTTTCGTACTAAAATGACATTTGATCAACGAAGCATGTGTTAGGTTTAACAATAAACGCAGTTGATCTGGAAAGTTCTTCAACGTATTCCTATGAACTCTGTATGTCATCAGTCACAATGATTTATTAAGAAAAAACGATTTTTACTGCTTCTCTGTAATCCCAACCCTATTGATGTGCACACGTGTTCCGGTTTACTTAGTAGTTTCCCATTTATTCATCCAAACTGAAGATTTGATTTCTAGCCTCCCATATATATTGCTCTAAAGCAAATAGCAAATGACCTTGGGGATAATTCTATATTCTAGTTTTAAAGTCGAAGTCAAGTTTAACAAATTCAACTCAGCACTAAATGAAAATAAAATATAAACTCATATTGAATTTACCACATGATTATTTTTCTTTTCACTCATTTTGGACAACCTAAACAAAAGACCAATGGAGCCTATGCTCATCTATGTGCAAATGACCTTAAGAGGTACTTAGTATTCGCTGAAACGGTGATAAAAAGACAGTAACATGGAAAAGCTCGGATGCTATTAGCAACCGTAATAACCAGCGAAAAATCACTTACAGTTGGCTGTCTATCCGAAAAAGACTTGCCTTGGTTGTTTTGAACTTCTTAAATGAATAATCAATATCAGAATAATTCTCCTCCCTCCTTTTCAGTCTCTCTACCACATCTTCCACGTGATCTGAACATCTACATACATTTTTTTCTTTTACACCCACGCATGAGTTTCAATCAATTCCAGCTTTCAGAGATCGAGGGCTCTAACTGGGCCGTGTTTATTTGAATCGCACTCCCCAAGCGTTTGGTCTGGGCTTCATTTACGATACGAAAGAAACTGTCACGCACGTCAAAATTCCAAAATCAACAAATTTGTCTATATATATGCGTATATAAATATATTATTATCCATATAAATATGTAAACACACGCCCCTATAGAGCTAAGTATGCAAATAAGCGCATAGTCTTGCATGCACGTAGATCCATGTGTGTGTACGGGTGCGCGCACGACAACGTGGATTCATGCTTGCCCTGGGTGCACGTTATATCGAATTCATCACACCTGCGACATGTTTGGACAAAACATATGGTCACTGATGCCAGACGGAATAGCTGTATAGGTTTCAAAGGAACAGTATTGTGTTGAGGGCAATTTGTGATATTGGTGCTAGCACCTGTCACTTTAAAGCATTGCGGAACTTTGTTTCTATATTTAGCCAAAATTTTCAATAACTTTGATGCACAGATCCAGATAACTTGTTGTATATACATCCGTGTTCATGTGCAGTAAGTACAGGATTAGAAAACTCAATTTCCCTACTATATAAACAAGTAGTTGCAGTATTTTGTTACCATAAGAAAGTGAAAAAATAACATTTGTTTCCTTCCGAACTTCTCTGCACGTGGCGTCGATTATGTCTTTTTCCTAACCGTTGAAGATTGGTAACCGGATTTTGTTGTAATTCATGTGGCATTGCCTTGCTGTGGTAAGTTCTTCTCTCACTAGAGAGCGAAAGCGAGGGGGAAGTGCATCAATCAAGTTTTCATTCATAAATCAGTCTATAGATTCATTTCCATTGTGATTCGGGCAGGCATCATGTTGTCTTCAGGTTTGGTCGCAATTTTCCTCTTCCCAGGGTAGACAACCTAATGCCGTTATAGGCAGATAGTCCACATTGAAATTACACACACACACTTCCAAACCGGATTCATTAACGAACCGGCCAACTAGAAGATGGTGTGTACGTTCAGCTAGCATTTCCTCTCTGTACAAGCTTAAAAAAGTAATCTTATTCAGCACATATCCACGTTTGGACCCACTCACTTCAACATTCCACTAACGTCAAACACATTACGCATGCGTTTGCATACTGTCTTTATTGACAATACATATTCATTGATTGATCGAAAGTTGATCACTAGGTCCCCAATAAACCGAAATGAGATTTGAGTTGAAAAAAAAGAAATTAAGCTGGCATCTTAAAACCCGTTTATATCCGTAAAAGCGTACAAACGGACACACACATACGCACACTCATAGACATGTGAGGAAATAAGATCTCACCTGCGGTACGGTTTTAGTAATTGTAATCTATGTGCTTTTAGATTTATACAAAACCGCGAGCATGTCAGATATGTCAAATATCTACCTACCACGGAAAACACGTTTGATGTGCAGTGTATGGCCCGAAGAAGGGAGGAAACCAGTTTCAGTCCTAATCACCGTAAAACGGAATCAATTTGATGCACAAGCCAAAGACACTCAGTTGGCAGATTCGTGCCTCAGTGCTTTGAGAAGTTCAACCCTCACATAACTGTGTTCATCTCTGTTACTCCTCGGTTTATTCGCGGTAAATTAGCGAGCATTTATATTTTGTTCAGATTGAAAGAGGCAGAAAACACTTAACAGAATCCACAACGAAACCATATCAGGAGAAAATAAGTCCACGGATCACTGATTAACGGTTATCAGTGGAGTTCTAATGGACTTCACATGAAGTCAGCACACAGCTGTTAATCCTGCTATTCCGGTAAAAATGATACGGATTTTGCAATTTTTAACCTAGATACAACCTAATTTGCAGCCTAGTGATAGCCTGGGGACAACGTCAACAAAATATCACCTCGGACAGTGTGTTCAAATTCCACAACCACTGTCTCATTTCCCCATTGGGTGTTATATGTCAGACGTTTTCTTTGGCAGCTTCCGCCTTCCTGAAAATTTTATCATTATGCATTCAATAAAAATAAATAAAAATGTAAATGTAAAAGAAATAGCAGATTCCAAAAGTACAAACAAAATGGTTCCATCAAACTTTATAGCTGAGTGAGATAACTTTAACTGCGTTCTCCAGAGCAATCTAAACCCTGCCTAAGCAATAATTTCGTGTATTAGTAACGCTTGGCAATTAAGTTGATGGAAATCTGTTACAAGCTAATGGCAAGACAAATTGATTTTGATAGTTTTGGATAATACTGCCGAATTCGGTCCACTTATTGAGAGTGCTGCACGCGTAAACAGCACCGTATTCTTGCCTTGACAAAATCGTCCTTGAAAAGGACGCTCAAAAATGGATTTTTCGTTTGTATTCTATTCTATTCTATTGACATTTAATGATAAATACCTTTGTTTCAATCATCAATTTCATGGTTGCTCATTGAGATAAGGCATTATGTTAATTAAACATCTGCTAACTGCCTCGGGGCTTTCAGGTGGTGATGATTCAGTCATAGTACCAAAGCAAACCTTTGCTGTTAATCAAAGGCACGCCGGTGTTTATTGCGAACTGTCCGGTAGCCCATTCTAGTGAAAATAATGCATTCTGTTGAGACAGAGAGGTCAACTTGATTTAGATGAACGGCTAACAAACAATTTTACGAATTTTGATGTGAAAAATTATATAAAACGAGCATCCACTATTGACCGGCACCGTTGGTGATAAATCAACAAGGAAATTACAAATGCGGATCAAATATTGGCCCCAGCATACTAATTAGAACTGCAATAATGTTTGGGAGGTTGTGTACTTACGTTTGGGCATATATGCCCCCAGTTGGCTTCCATACTGATGTCCAATGGCATCACAAAGTTCCTGACGAATGTTAGACTGCTTATCACAGGGCTGTAAGAATATTCGGAAAAAAGAAATTTCCAAAGGAAAGTTATTTTTGTCGAGAAAAATAGTAGAAGTATTTAGATGTTTAGACACGCACAAAGCATTCTAGGGTCGGGAATTGAAAAATAGAGTTCCTGCTTAAGTAATGAAAAGACAAAATGTTATCCCTACATTAGACAGTACAGTATGAAATTCATTACTCCAATGTTATATTTACTGATATACTTTATTGCTCCATAATAAATCGATCGCCGGGTAGAAACGCACAGATAGAAAAAGCCTAATGAGACAGTTATTAGGCGCTTGACAACGCTCACGTAAGTGATTTGTTCACTTGGTGAGAGATGTTGTGGTAAAACGATGGAACGTAAATGTGATTGATGACAAAATAAAAATCTCGCGAACGGATGATTTATGTTCTAGTTCATTAACATTTTCCCATAAAATTCCATCAACGAATTGGTGCAATTTACTCGCAAGTTTGAACAGAGTTGATCAGACAACAATTGTCCTTTCACGATCGATACAAATGACGAAAACTAACAGCTGTTTGGTTTTGAGAAAAAAATCACTTGTACGCCACACAATTACGCCTAATGTTACATCCTCCTCTTTGAACAAATCGTGCGGGGATGGAGATCATTTCTCTTATTTGGGTATTGAATGCCTTGTCGGTTTTATTTGAATAAAGCAAACTATTATCGATAGTTTACGCCTCCAGGGAGACTTAAGGAAAAATCTAGCAAAAAAAGCGAATGGATTTTTGAATCGATTTTCGGATGATCGGAAATAAATAAATCACTGAATAGAATCAGTGTAGTGCGGTATGCAGTGAAAATACAACACATCTGCAGATTAATAATTGTCTTTGTGAATGCACAAGGATAACCAACGAACTGAATTCCTGAAATGTTATAGTAAAAGTGCGCGCTCTGTGTGATTTACCTGTATAGCACAAGATCGCATTCTTGTCCTGGTACCGTGGCAAAAGTCGCCGCCGTGAGCTGGCCTGAAATAGTAGAACACATGTGGATTTCAAAAATGTTTCTCCAGTCAGCATTCATTAAGCGTTTTAGAATTAAATGTAAATGAATTCCACAATAGCTACGATGAAAATACACTGGAATTACCTAAGAAACGAAATGTCGTTTGAATTTCAGTATTTTATCTATAGTAACAAGCTTTTTAATGGTGAATACTCTACACTATCACGTACGCTCACCAACTCATAAGATTTTATTAACATTTGTGCAGTGAGACAAGATCTTGAAACTGAGGATTGATCACAACTATCTACCAGCTTGCAACACTTCAGAAGCCGCGTTAAAGAGTGAACGTGTGAAACAGTCATAAAGTTGTTGAGGATTCATTTATTCCGAGGGGATGCATAAATCAACGTCTGACGCTTTTAGTTTATTTCATTGACCAAAAGTACCGAATGAGGTGTTGCAGTTACAATCTGTCTGGGTATGTTGTACAAAGAGACAATGAAAAGAGATACACTCGATTGGTTGGGGCTGACAGATATGGGCTGAACCAAGCCCCATGATTTTGTGGTATTTGTGATGGCTGCAAACTAATAATTAAATACACAGACAATTTGACCAATTTTACGGTGGGAGTTTTATGAAACCATATGAATTCAAAGTGACCACTTCCTTCTTGCAGTTACTGCACGAGACTGGCCCATTTAACCGGCAGTTGTTTATTCATTATTCAGGAAGGTGTTTGGTGCGTTTGGATCAGTTTATTTAAGTATAATTGACTAATAAACTTCTGAGATTGTGTTTCATAAGCATTGCAAACCACCCTGCTTTTTCATGTCATTATATTTAACCATTTTCTACTTAGACAGGAGATTTAAACTCCTCCAATGTTCAAGTGACGAAACGAAGTGAATTGAGTGGTACTTAGTTAACGATTTTCCGAATAATAGCTCCATTGGATTTGTAGAAACTACTATGAGTATTTCCGTTCTGAAGCAAGAACACAACGAATGAGATCTCAAGGTAACCCATTAAGAACTTCAAGGCAAATGTGGAAAATAAAATAACAAAGCTCGACAAACTATGGTTGTTTGAAGAGTCGCATAACGAAATTGTAAACGATCCTCGCAAAGGGAAGTTTGAGTTTTGGAGCAGATGTTTATCAATTAAACAAATTTTGTTCAAACAAGCTGACAGGTGGAAAACGTTTGAGTTAGACGTAAGCAACCAAGCAATTAATTCATTTGGGTCTGCTTCTCGGCAGTTTGTGAAAATTATCCAATGTATCAGCTCAAATATTGTAAATTCATAAAGGTAACCGAGGTAAATCAGTATACGAATAGCAATGCAAATAACTCAATGCCTGCGATAGGCAGTAAGCTTGCCCTCATTGGAATCCCTCCCCGGTGAAATACCAAACTAGGAATTGCTGTTTTGGGTGGTGATGACAGTGACGTTAATAATTGCCTGAACTGAAATGATAGATTTATTGAAATAAACTCGTGTGATGATGGTGATAATGATGATGATGGCGATGGGTAGTAGGAAATTTAGAATGGGATAATGGAAGATATCCAGCAAACTGAACAGAAGTGTATTAAGTTCCATCAAAAAGTACCGCAATATACCTTTTCATTTTTTAATGCATACACTTTTATTCTTCAGATTCCTGTATTCCTAGATCCCAACGTATGCACTCGTTTATGCTGACACAAAGTATATGAGAAATTCATCTGGATATAAAAACCAACTGTACATATTCAGGCCTTTCAAGGGATTATGGCAATTCTGATCACAAAAACAAATTTATTGTTTTCTATTTTGTTGGTTGTTCCTAATTCAGAGAATTTATTTTAAGGTAAAAACAAATGTACAGTGCGGCAAACTCCAAGAGGTTTTATATTTTGTCTTTGTCAGTATCCAAAATAAAAAAGGAAGCAATAGTTTGATCATTTCCCAGCTAAAGAAATGATTGATCATACTATTTAGGCCGGGATTCGCAACAAATGGAAAACGTCCAACCTGTGGTTCTCTGCTTAAATCGAACGTTTGAATGTGAGGTATGGGAATCAAAGTACAACTGCGTGAGGGAATTTACACTGGGGGAAATGGGGACTTTACAAGTAACAAACACACAAGCACAACATAACGACACTGTATTGTTTGAGATAGGTTTGGGCCAATTGAATTGACACACAAACGTACATCGTGTGCTAAGGGCCCGGATTATTTTGTATAAAGTACAAAGTCCGTAATAATCTAAGACCAATGACAGCTGGATGCGCAGAATGGTATGAACGCCAACCCTATTGCAGTTTTCCTTTGAACATGAAAACCCAAGTACATTGCGTTGAAAAATGACCCACCTTTACTGAATTTCAAGGAATATTTACCGAGAGGAAGTTTATTTAACTGACAAGTGAAACATTTAATAACATCATTGCTATATTTTGCAGTAGATAATTTTGGTAAACCTCGAATAACAACTCCTATTTTGCAAGAAAATGTTTGCGACAAAACAATGCATTCAGTAGAGAACAAGTGACAGAAATGAGGTTCAAAAGGATGAGTTTATAATTTGTTTATACATAAAGTTAGTACATACATATGCCCAAACCAAATTCCGAAAGTAGGGTGATCGGATTTTCCATTACCCACTGGTTTCATATGGAATGAATATCCAAAAGCTTTCAGTGATGATAGAAATATCAATCAGAGATCGAAAATTCAGTAAACGTAGACGAGAAGAAATTATAAATTTGATGTGTCAATTGTGTCTAATGGCTTTTATAGGCGATGTGTTTCATTCATACAGTTGAAAATTAGATGAGCTAGCTGTCAGTGTAGCATAATATGTGATTTTCACAAGTGTATACTTGGAAACATCCAGGAAAAGTTATTTTTCGTCATTCTTCTAAAGTGAATAAATATTATAATTATTATGCTTGAATCGATATATGCACATCGTAATCAGTACACACATTGTTAAAGCAAGCTTAGATGAAGACATGAATAGGCCACCATTTTAGAAATCTTACCGAATCACTATAGAATAATACTTGCAGTGTATGAATATTTATGTCATTCCCAATTGAGTAACTAATAGAATTTCATTAAGCATCTTAACGATATTCGACATCTTTTGAAGTTTTATTAAGAGCAACGTTTGTCAATTTGTTCAGCAACTGGATCAAGTTTTGCATTGATTTCTAGCCCATCGTTATGCTTTGCATTGTAAAACATAGACGCACGTCACAAAGAACGTTTTCTTATGAATTACGAATTGCGAATCTGTTGAAAACAATTTCAAGTTCGTGGGCATACGAAAATCGACAGCGAGCTGTTCCAGATTGACATATTTTTAAACACTAGTGTTTGGTTAGTCAGGGTAATGAGTCTAACATCCGTTGGTGTTTTTATACAAGCGATTTCTTTTATTGTCGAAACCATGAGAAAGCTCACTTGCAGTTTGCTTTTTGGTAACAAGCTGTCTATTATTTAATAAGTCTTAAATTTTTTCAGTGAACGTGGGCGAGGAACATATCACTTTGGGTAAATTTAAGCATGATACGGTAACCAGGAGCCTTATACAATAAAAAACGCTGTCTATTCATATCTTGATTGAATTTGTATTTATATATTCCCATCGTATCCTGTGAAATGATATACTGATTATACTTATTACTGATAAGAATTAATTTGAATTTTGGTGTCGTGTCCACCGATAAGCTTCCTGAAAGCTCTTCATTCTATCCAGCTCTATAACTTTTTCCGACCAATTTTATACAGCAATTCATACATGCATGATTCTTAGCAAGCCCACAATAAGAAGATTTTTCTACAGAATCAATGGTTTACAAACGAATGAAGTTAATTTCTCGGTCTTTATGACTAATTTACTGCTGGTAGACTTAGTGGTGTTAGGGATTATAATAATGGTCGATGTGTCATAATTACTAGTCATTTTCGTACAAACGACTTACTCGCGCCATATAAAGAGCGTACCGTTTACAAATGTCTTTATCTCCTAATAAAGCTTTCTCGGTTTTACTTGATAAATAAGTTTGCACACCCGTGAGTGTTAACTTTTATTTTTATCCGAAGCACAAGGGAATAATAACAGTTGCAAATGCACGTTCCTCACCCCCTGGCTATGCAATTTTGCTGTTCTTGTTATCATTTTACTTTCCGGTAATTTTTGAGCATAAATCATGTGCACTGATTGACAAATTGCATCGACATTCTGATTACTTCAAGACATTCATGGCACTGGCAATGACCGTTTCGCAATCCGTTTCATTTTGGGAAAGTGTTACAGCACAGTTTCAGCAACTAAAACAAATGGTCATTTCTATGGCTATTGCAACTGGGCTGCAGCTCAGGATAGGCCAAGCTCTACGAACTGATGGGTCTCTGACATTTGGTGGAATCATTGGCATATATCTCACCTACGTGTTCGGCATGAATTAAGTGGATACATATGGGAACAAATGTGTTGCAACCACAAACGGTCCACAATCAGACTCACTCAGGGCTGTTACATTCGCGTTCGGAGAATCGAACACCTCCGCCACAAGTTCGGGAACAGGCCGACCACGGACCCCATTCACCCCAGTTTCCGTTGACTCGTACAGGTTTTTGTGTGTTTGGCACACACTGGCCCTGTATACACCACTAGAACGGAAAAGTTTGCAGCGTGGTGTTGTACAGTTGAAGAAAATCGTTGAAAAAAAATACGATTGTGGGTCATACTGAATCATCATGTAGGAGGTCATGGACATATTCATTTTGTCGAAAACGTATCAGTATGAGAAGTGATTTGCTTCCAAACGAGCAATGTTGTCCCGTTTGCGTTTGCCGATCCATCTGTCACTCAAACAAGCCCGTTGGGTCTTCTCTCTATGACCGTATCTTATATCTATTTCGCTGATGTGATACATCAAACGTAAATAACTTTGGATCCCAGTCTTCAGTTTATGTATCGCCAGGATTAATTTCCGATCGTTCTGATATTTAAAAGGAGGTCAGTGGTCCTTAGAGTCGTAAAATAAGTCCATATTGAGCATTCTGCCTCCTATTCTATCTGTATCCATGACATTCAAAGTAATTTTCAATGTTTGATTAATCGAGTTTTCTGACAATCATCAGCTGCACCAGTCAGACAGAATGTATGAGAAACGGGTTAACCGATCAAAATATTGTGAAAAATGTGAAACTTCGTTCGATTATTTACTTATCTAATAACTATCATTCGATGTTTGAAGAGTACTTCAAAAATTGTTGTCAGCACATATCGATCGGTGCTCATTACTTCCTTAGTAAAATAATTAAGCCAATCACGAGAGCGGATGCGTTATCACCAACATTATGTGAGTTTTGGTTCTGCCTCTGGTAGCTGAAAACGCGCTGCGTCCAATTATATTCTGGTGGACGATCAACTCAGCAAAAACGTGTTGTTTTCCTTAAACAGACTTCCCATGTTTCCTCCCCATAAAGAGTCTTCCCCCTATTCTTTAGGGAAAATCTATGGTGATCATACTCTGAAATCGTCAAGCAGAAATTCAGTTGGCCATAACTTCTAACCTAGTGGTATCATAGTGATCATAATCCAGGTGGTGAATAAATTATTGAGCAGTCTAACTTGCTTGAGGAAACAGGTATTACCTTGTTCTCACCACATGACGATCCTTCTGCCCATGCAGCTTCCATTGGCAAGCAGGCCCCGTTTTCAGCATCCTGGCAGTATAACTGACGGCAAACCGGCAGCTGAAATGCGTGGGGACGTTAAAAGAGAGAAACCAGTGAATACCTTCATGCGACATTCAACGAATCCTACTAGGAATTACAAATCTCTTAAAGTGAAAAATAATCTGTTCGATACTCAAAGTCAATTAATACCTTTGATCATCAAATGTTCAATTTAACCCATCATACCGAGTGCTTGTATTCCGTATTCGCATTTTAGGCGACAATAGCTCGTTGCACTCACCAACTGGCCACAGAATCGCGTGGCATGAACCTTTAGAACAAACTGGCATTGTTGATCCAAGGAAAACATCGATCCGGGCAAATCGTCACGCGAACGTTTAGCCAACCAGTCTGCGGCGTGCAATGCGGAAGGCATATCTTCTCTTCGTAGACAGGACGCACCATTTGTCCTGTGCGAAATGGAGAAAAAGGTTTGTTTTGTTTAAATTCACGGGAGGAAGTGAGTTGAATGACCGAGGATCGAATCATTTGCATTGTGGTTTGGCGAAGATTTCACAGGTGTGGTTTCAGGATTATCATAACAATGAGGAAGTTCGAAGATCGTTTAAGTAAAATCTTTCAGTGAGACGTCCCACAATGACGAAAGTTTTAAGATGAAGTTAACCATTTGCATAAAGTCTTTCCGCTTAGTGACTTTGGTTTTCCTCATAAAGCTCCAGTTTTTGAAATAGGCTAATGTACTGGGTCAAATTATTATAGTATCAGTAGATTTTGAAGTACGGATTAAACGTCAAATGGAAGTTATTAGTTTCACATTGTTTGCTAAATAGTGATCAGTTTACTGGTCTGTCATAAATTCTGTCTAATTAACGCAAACGATTGATTTATGTGCACATGAAGTCATAAGTACGATTATTCGTCAAACATGTACGTCGTTCCCAGTAACTAGCAAATCACTATTGCTGCAACCCCCATTAACCAAATCGTATGATCATCGAGTACTAAGTAATCGGTTATCAGAACATTTAAACCTATCCCAACAAAGTTTTGTTTGTCCCCACAATGTGGAGTGATTCATTTCTTAGTCAGGATATCGATAGATTTAAAATGTAGAACCAAATACGTGTATGGAACTAAATCACCTTCATGTTTGTTTCTTTCAAGCTGGAAAGTGAAAAAAATGAACTCCAAGCACACATGTTGCACCGCGTGACAGACCGCGATTCAAGACTAGGCTTGATCGAATATTCGTCATTCGTTGCCCAGATGTACTAGCCTTTTTTACATTACCAAAATTCTAATCATTCTTTCCTTGATTTTCTCAACTCCGAATATCACGTGTTTATTCAGTTACGGGTCATGATGGGAAAAGTCTTGTTTTTGATCGTTTTGTCCAAATGTAGTAGCCTTCGAAGAACTTATTTGCGGATATCATCTTAGAGAAAATAAATTATTGCACCTAATATTCTTCGTATTTTTGTGATTGACTTGTCCACATGAGATTCCATAAACAATTGATTTAAGTGCTTTGGCATTCTTTCTTGAGTTGTGGGTTTTTCCTATCCGAGCTGTCAGAGATTGTACTTTACTTAGCGGCAGACCCATCATTCATGCTATGAGAGCACGTGATCATAATCTAACATGTCTCAGTGCAAATGTGATTGGAATATTCACCAAAAGGTTTTCTCGTTGAATGCACACGTTGGAGCCTTGGATCTAGCTGATGTCCGGGGAGTTCTATTTCGTTTATGTAACCCATCAGCTACAAGTACTTTGGACTGACATTTTCATTCTCGAAGTAATGATGCTGACGAATGTTGTTCATATATTTTCAACGCAGAGCCTAGTTCTATTAGGTCTTCAATTTTAAATCCATCCAGAACGAAAGAAATTGCTAAATCGACCGTTAATTGGCAAAATGTATAATTCCTAATTTGTCAGAGTGAAAAATGCTAGTTGTTTGCCTTCAACAATGTCAAAATTGTTTTATCATACGCTCACCACTATAAATACTATATATTCTTTCCAATTTTCTGCATCCTGAGAGTTCTAACACCGCAGAAGTTTTGAGAGGGGCTCGTAGACTATTGTTTTTGGTCCCCATTGAGATCCATGGAAGTCATTTGTAAATAAAGGTTTCACAGTGATCTAGATTATTAAATCTACTCATAGATTTGAGTTTGCTTTCGAGCCGTGTTCTAGTAGGTTTCATTAAATTCCGTCATTTGCAAAACTTATCAGCCAAATCTAGTAAACCCTGAAGATAGCAGAACCACGAAACATATGCTTAGTTTCATTTTAAAAATCCTATTTTAAAACCTTTTGTCATCTGCAGTGCTGTCACAATGACCAGCTTTCGCGCAATGAGTGAAACATAACTTAACCAATTGAATACGGCTCGGTTAAGTTATTGCCGTATATATTATTGGAACCACTGAAAGTTATTTTTAGCTCTCCATCGTTTCTGCCAAATTCAGAAAGAGTGAAAACGAACAAAAAGAAAACCTTAAAACATATTTTATGTTTTACTGTATCGACATATAATAGATAAAGTCTAACGCATAACTCATTCAGTGGACTATGAGATTCTTTATTCAGCTTTGAACATTACTAGCACTTAATATTTCACGGTAATGTAGCATAGTACTTTTACCGTTTTTGAGTATGCGAAAGAAGCTTCAATGTCACCCGGTGTTACAAATAAGAGAATAGACAAAATTGTCTTCCAGTTATTAGTGGGACTGCACAAGAAAATGCTGTTGTGTTGACTTTACTGATGGATTTGAAAACTACACCCAAATATGGTAAGTACAATTGGTCGGATTGGCATTTTAAAAGTGCTTTTTTCTGGTCTTTTCTCTTGGAAGGAGAGTGGCTCGGAGATTGAAATGCCCATAGGTTCATGTTATCTNGGAGCTGAAGCCGTTTATCACCCAGAAAATCTGCTTGGTCACCCTCAAACCGAATGAACGAACGCGAATTTCCACATACCCTGATGGGAATTTAAAAACTTAGTTTAAGGGTTTTTTGTGGATCACGTCAATGAGTAATTGTACCATGATAATAGATGTGATAATGCCTTTGTCACAGAAAATGTGCGATAATCGGGGTTTACAGTTAAATACACCTAAAAGTCACCTAGTTCATGCATTTTTCAGGGACTATAAAAACTGTCCAAATTGTTGATGTCCAACGGAGGAACACATGAGTTAGTATTCGTCATATGATTTGCACAAAGTTCAACAACTGCTGGCATAATTATGGAGGATGGTGTTTCCTAATTCGATCCGACTGTCAGTATTATGTAATCACTTTGTTTGGAGAGAAAACGTTGTTCTGGAAATAAGTATAAGAAAGTAAGACATTTTGCTTAAATGTATCTTAAATTTGAACCATTTAAGGTGCAGAAAGCAGAAAACATATGATGACTGTTTCAGATACAAATTCTAACTTAAAATGCTGACAACTCCCATCGCTCGGAAAGTGAAACATTTTCATTTTCATTTATTGACTAAGAAAAAGATTCGGAATGAATAGGAGCGACTGTTACTAGTGTTTTCGTTCAAAGCTCATCAAACAGAATACTTCACATTTAAAGGGAAATAAATCTGAAAATTTGTGAACCCAAAACAGTTTAGAAACTGTTAAAACCGCATAATGCGAGGGTGTATGATGAACGGCATATCATCTATTCCAGGAAGATTTCTTTTTGATTCGCGGGCTTTTAAATGGTTGCGTTCTCTTTCTCTGGCTTGTTTACTGAGTGTGGCTGTGGCATGTTTTCTGGAATACACGTTGTTCACTTAACTGGAGCTTTAAACCTGAATTCTGTTTGGTTCGTCTGAAAACATAGTCATGTCTCATTAAACGCTCCAAATTCATTTGATTTACTTGATCCGAGCTTCTGATGCATCGAAGGAAACAGAAAATTTCTACAAGGTATTCGCCGGCCTGTCCAATATTTCTTAGAACAAATTATATTTCCCGAAATGAAGGCTGTGTTATGTGGGTTAGTCGATAAATATATTTCCGACTAGTTTATGCTCCTTATGTTCAGTCAAAGCTGATACATTTTCTTCAGTGTAACTATCTCGTCCATAATCTTCCAAATTCCAGACAAACACTCCTCACAGTGTATTTTCCATCAAGCTTTCGTCCTTTATCATTTTCAATACGGTAAAATGTTTCACTGACACACTGTTGCCAGCGGAATCTGCTCACGCGCCTCACGGAAGACTGCCAACTCTTCATGGGAAGGAGTTTTCGAATCAGGAAAGAACAGTTGTTAAACACTTGTTCCATTTCATCATAAATAAAATTAACTCATTAGAATCTAGCTTTGCCCAACAGCTTGTATATACTAAATTGGGAAAAATATTGTGGGGGTGGGGCGGAATGAAAATAGGATACGATAAAGTGGAAAAATCATTAGTGTATTTTTTCAAAAATTCACTACATGTACTCACCTTCTACTCCATTACGCTCACGCTGAACGGAAACAAAAGAAATTTCCTAAGATTTAGTGCTACAGCAGATCCGGACGCTATTGAGCAGTGGTAGTGGTGCCCTCAAACAACTTACGTTTCTGATTAAGGGCTCCTCGTATTCACTCTGTATTTTCACTTGTTCATTGGCCAATACCATCTTTTCTGTGCACATGGAAAACGTATCAGTCATAATGTATTAACAAGCTCGTCCCTCAATATTTCTGAAATTCACCCAGCTTACCACATCAAGCCGATTTGGATGCATATCATTTTGGCCTTCAGGATGTCGCAGAAGCACTGCCCATCTAAAAGGAGTAGGAGTTTTCCTGCCTCATTCACTTCATCTGTGAATCAAAAAATAAACAATTCAACATAATTCTCAGCTACCTTTTCTTCCGGTGGCTAAAATTCCCGATCACTCTTACTTCAAAAGCTGAATTTATCTGACTGTTCGTCTATTCTGTAGGTATGGTTTACCGACTATCAGCCAGGACATGTCAGAAGCATCATCCTAACAGTTGAATGTTTCTAACTATCAAGCAGAACTGCAATATGATCCAAGGTGTTGTTCAATTTTGCTGAAATCTCCTCTGCAGTTTTATAGGAACCGTGTTTTTATACTAAGTATGCAGATACGTATCGGGCACTATATGTCAATATAAGTATTTAATGACCGTCGACTATTCCTCAAAACGCAGTTATCTTCTTTTTACTGGATGTAATGACCGTTTCCCCAACCAATTTAAGGGTACTGGATGTATTTTCACCTCGTTCCTCTCTGTATTTTCACAAAACAGTTGAGAGAGGGAAAGAGCAGCCGTCGTATCCGATGAGGTGTCTTTTAAATCAGGAGGCTGAAACTAATCATTTCAACTGTGTTCATGTAACTTCCCCAACCTCATCAAAGCTGGTTTACTTGTTGTGCAATGATTTTGCTCTACTTATTAGCAACTTTCTAGTTTATTTATTTTTTCCTACTGCACTGCATCCTTTTTGTATGCCAATTAAAAAATGGTTCTGCTTTTTCAACTAGTTTATTTATATGCCAATAATGATACGTCACACTTGACGATCTGTCCCGTTCTCTGTATGCTAGTCTTACTGTCACAATAAGGTCTCAACTCGAGAAATCTCAACCTTCATGGCATTATTCCTCCAAGAACATGTCTGAGTGTATATATATGTATACATAACTCAAGGGGATCGTTATTCTCGTTTATTCCATATATATATATAGCTTAGTGTCGGAGTAAAAACATCTTGTCAACAATCAGCACCACGTACGTTTTGCGTGTGCGACGGTACACTTCCATGCACTTAAAAATTGATTCAGCTCTATTGTGCTCCTTTGACGTATTCTCTTATTCAATGAAATGTAAGTTTGTCTATAGTTACACAGAATTGGACAATGCGATAAAACCCTTCAAAATGGAGAACAGCACTTGATTGAACCCAAAGGATTTAGTTATATTATTGTTTGTCTAAACTTTCATGTAAATATCGAATGGCACTAAACGTCAGCTGCACTGGGTCAAATAATTTAACCATTACGCGATTGTAAGAAAAGTACAAATGTTGAATCTTCAGTGGAGTATCAAGTTCGTCGAAGAGCGGAACATGGAGAGACAAAACGGTGCATGAGCGATATCCGAGGAAAATTTCATGAAAGAACAAAATATCGAGAGTTTCCATCATTTAGGCACCACATGAATTGTATCGTTCTATGATGGGTAAAAAATATAAAACTATTACCAATGAAATTTCCGTTTAAGCCAAATCGTCTGTTACTTAATGCTCTGGAAAAGTCGGCAATCCTTTGGCCCCACGCAGAAAAAAGTTTATTTAATGATGGGTACAGCATCGGTGGTGGACTGCATTTGTTGCGATAAGAAACCAGAAGGAAGTGTAATGATCAGGCATTGGATTTTCCATAGACTTCCGAACGTTTAATAATCGCAGATTAGTTATGTTGATGTGGATGTTTGCGGACGGCTGAACTGACCGTTATCTTTTAAGTTCTTTATTTCTTTTCCGTTGCTGCGGCAAAATATTCGATTAGGTGCCTATTTCGTCGTCGGCTGTTATGCGCACAAGTATGTGTGTTTGCAACTATAGAATCGATTGATCTATTTGAAATGATTTGAATGGCAATCAGTTTCATAATCGTTGCTTGGCTTCTGTTTTTCTTGATTGGTTATTGCTCTTGGACGGCAATTAAACGGGGATACGTGAACTCACCCAACTAACCGTTAATTATTCTTTTGCGAGTGACATGAACTATTGATTTTTTAACCAGAGTTGTTTAACTGTCCGGCGTACCGTTTAGCATGAACCTAATCAAAAACTGAATTTAGGATAAATAACCAAACGGATTACCTATTCAACTCACATAAACGGTAAGCCATGAGGATAAATTGGCCGGTAGACCGTATGCACTTTACATGGCTGATGTAAACATTGTGTTGCGGTAGGTTTCCTACAGACGGATTTCCGTTCGGTTAGTTGAATGTCATTTCGATACAAGTTCCCAAATGCATAAGGGGAAGAAATACAACTGCGCAGTTTTGCTCGTCTGCCTATCTGAGAGCGTCGCATTTGCGTTGTTCTTCAGTTGCTGCTGTTGTACTAGTCATTTTACGTCTGTCGATTTTCATCACTTTTCAGTCATCAGTTTACCAGTTTTCGAAAAAGATTTGAATTAGTCAGTTTTTATCAGAGATATATGAAATGAATGGTTTAGAAAACAGTTACCGATCTCTCCCATAAATTACTTACTCGAGGAATGAATGAATTGCCTGACGGCTACACGCGGACCAACGCAAAGGGAAATTGTCAAAGTAAAGCGTCCCAGACATGATGGTATCTCTCCGCACAACATCTGGTGATTCCCTTGGTTGCCAGTAGTGTTGCGATTGTGACAAATCGTCCACTGAGATGCCAGTATCCGAGGTGAGCATATGGCTTGTATTATCCATAAATTCGTTTCCGTGGTTCTGGTCTTCCATTTCACAATCGGAATTCTGTTCAAAATCGTGTTTCGCTCCCAGTCTGTAGACAGTGAGAGAGTGAAAAACCAAAGAAACACTGGTGATGACTTGAAAATAATCCCGCTCGTACAAAATTTGAAAACCAAAACAGCAGCTTTCTGACACGTAGATACCGGAAAATCAGAGGCCAAAATTCTATTCCTTGCCTTATGTTCATGATTTTCATGCTGTAAGTTCAGGGATTTTCTACCCGAAATTGAAAAATTTCAAAATAATTTATACTTTAGTTTATCTGCCTTTTTATTTCACTTCATTTGCTCTTGATCTGTTCGACTGAACACTTAGTGTTTTATCGAAACTCATTATGAACCAACCCATAAAAATCCATTTGTCTCGATCTAAAGCGCAGACTCAGAGGAAATACAATCAGAATTCCGTTTCCAAAATGGAATGTAGCATTTGGTTTGACGCCTTTTGTTTCTTTTAATTTTTATGGTTTGTTGTCTTTCTACAAGAGGGTTCGAATTTTGGAGGCAACTCGTCATACAAACATTTTTGTTATTTTGCATATCGAACGCAATGCTGATACGAAAGAGTCTACGCCTTCCCATTCACAGACAAATACACGTGAATATAAAGTACGAAGCCAATACAATGTCTCCACCTGATCCCCTGATCTAAGGCGAAGCTTGATGCTTATCATGAGCGAAATTAAGATGCACTCGCGTTTTTGCCCACTCAGCCAAACACAAACATACACACAAACACAAAGATGAATGCATACACCGGATGAAGCAAGGGAATCAAGCCAGCTTACTGGTGTCCCAGTTCATGGGCTATAATGTAGCCAGTGCCGAAGCCACGATCCAGGACGGCCAAACACGAGCTTTCTGTGTTGCACATAGATCGATAGTGCGCCACACCTGTTATACCGGGGAAAACAATGCAAATTTACTGATCGGTGGGAATGCGCTCGATAGTGTGTGGGGATCACAGAGGTGATATACTTCATCACTAAGTTAAGTGAATCAATTTTGTGATTCTAGCACAAAGTAGATTTGAATATAAAGATTCCAAAAATCTTGTGGCATTGAGGAATTTTGTATGCACCGCTATATAAAACCTAACTATGTGCAAAAGTTAAAGAGCCATAGATCNCATAAATTTCAGTACTTACTCCCATGTTTTTATCAATAATTGAATCTTTGCAACATACCTTTGCAGTAAAATCAGATGGGACAGCAAACTTGTATCTAGCGAATGAAGATCAATTATTGTGTTACATTGTTTAAATAAGTAGTTTGCAAGCAGCTCATTATTCATAACTTGTCCATTGAGTTCGGTGTCACAAGTTCCATCGGAATAGGCCCCCCTCCAATCCACCTAGAATTCGTGTCTCAATCCGGCGTGGGTTGATAAACTTTCGCCTGTCACCTGGCAGCCCACTCCACCGCCGAAATCCTCAAAGGTTATAGTTGGACTCGTCAATGATTCTATCAATGAAATGAAGCGAACAACTATCCATTACTGTCCTGTGTGTTTGGTGTCACGTAATTTACTTTCGTCGAAAGCGATGATCCAACTTTGTCAGATGGCTCCAAATATAAAACACCGATCTCCCAACTCATCAAGTAAATCGGCCTATTCCTATGAGAGTCTGTCATAGTATTCAATGTTCCTTAGTCACAGCACTATAATTATTTCACCGTGTAATGTTCATTTGTGATTTCACACACGGAGAATGTTATCGTGTGAAAGAATGGCAATCGCCTACTTAATAGGTAAAAGCTAATTTATATCTCTTAAAAATGTAGTTATATTTAATACTTGAGGATTACTTCGAAATCTGTTTATCACAACGAGAAACGTGAAGGTTTTGAAACTATTTACCAATGCAAGGTAGGTCGCTTTAAGTAAACTG
>UZAN01043207.1:27760-42943 GCA_900618425.1 Echinostoma caproni
TGTTGAACTTGTGCTGAAATGTATGACACTGAGATACACGGGTTACGGTCTAAAGGTTGCTCAAATTAATGAGTAAATATTTCGACGTCCTGGATAAAGATTAGAAGCACACTTGTTAGGAGTATCAGAAACTAGTGCTCCATTGTTCATAAGAATATTGAGTTCTGTTTGGAATGCATCATTTGGAAATAGCTTGCCATTAAAGAAGTTTCAAAAATATTCTACAATTTCATGGACTGAATTCGCTCGATATTCTAACAAACTCCACTTCAGCAGTCATTTTTCTCTCGGTCTAAAGTTATTCAGAGAGATGAAGAATTCTTTCGTTGAGGTAACCCGAATGCCAGCATGCCAAATGCAACCGGCCAGTTTTCAAACAAGCTTGTAATGTTTTTCCTATCACTAACCAATCCAAGTGGATTCGGAAGACAAAGCAAATAGGTTGCCTTGACTACCTGGTAAACCAAAAATTCTTCTTGTTACATGCTTTTGTGTGTGGGTGCAGAGGGGAGTTGGTTGTACCAACAATGCAAATGAACAAGTTAAACAACTAGAAACACAAACCTCCTGTTATTTTTCTGTTTCGGAGCCAGGGACCAAAACCTGTTCGCGAAATCTTCGATAACTAATGCAGTGTCAAAAAGCTAAGAAAAACGACACTAGTTTGACTGTAAAACCATCCTCTTTTTGAGAGAAATTTGCCTATAGTCAAAATTTGCATTCGGATGGGTCGTCTGACCAATCAAAATATCCGGTCTCTACACTCAAGGACACATGTTTGGTTCTGCTTCCATTCATTCTGTGATTTTGTTGAAGTTTGGTCCCTGTGAAAAAAACGTGTCTTGCTGTAACATTGTTTCCATTATTATGAGAACCTCTGTGTGACCCAATGTAGCTTCACGACAGAGACTACTGACGTGATGTTTTGATTTGTTTGGTGGCTACAGAGAGAGAGGGAGCCGGGATAATTTGCATAAGGCCAATTTCTGACGCACTACCACAACATCCAAAACAAATGGAGAGTTTCACCCAATAAAATCCAATGGAAATGGGAATAAGAATCACTAAATTAATATCATATATAAAATAAACTCCAGTGAATACTGGCTACTGAACTTTTCACAATCGACATAGAAACTTCAAATCTGCCAAACAACTATTTGAACCATATTTCGCGTCGTTGACAACAGTGTGACAAGTCAAACTAATCCATTAGGGAAGCGTTGCAACATCTGACGAGCGATTTACTCTTTCAAAACGGTTGATCAAAGTTTTCCTCTACCACTTCATTTTTTGAAACACATGAGTTCGCTGGCCACAATGGCTAATGAGGCAATGAATAAACGCTGAGACTGAGGTCATTTTCTTATTCATTCTAAATCTGATATATATTTTCCCCAGTTTCGTATGCACACCTTTGATGCATTTGCTTGATTTATTTCTTGAATTCAGAACACGTCTCAAAAGGATAGTCGCGTTTCTTCATTTAACTGTTTTTTAAACATCTTGAAAAAAACAGAACTATTGCAGACAATAAGTGTGAGCAAACGTACATGTTATGGATTGGTCTAGGTCTTACCCAATATTTAACAAAATAGCCGAGTCCCAGTTGAAATCCGGTCGGCGCAGTCGATTGACCCAGCGACAGAAACGTGACATCACTTGTTCTTGTTTACTGTATGACCAATCATCAAGGTTATGCCGAATCTGCCAGAAAATGATACAAAATTACATTCACTTCTTTCAGATATGGTTTGATGTCATTGATTTATGTAGACATTTTTTGTTTTCCACTTAATTATAACTGGGTTCAAATTAAAATAACTTCAATAACACTGCTATCTTTGGCTGAATCAATCAGATACTGTTCTTTAAAAAATCGCAGAGTGAATGCGATGTTCTAGGTCTAAATGACTAAAATATACTGCAACTGTAAGCTTCTCCAAAACTTCCCTCACTTCAGGATTATTCTACACGTAAATCAGAATGGACATCGTGCGGACACAATCCTTAATTTATGTGTTCCACACCAAAAATGTTTTTCAGAAATTCATCTTCTCAACTATGAGAAGCTCCTTGTGATCTGGCTGATCGTTTTGTTAACCGAGTAACCTCGGGATGTATTTGTGCATTCTTGACTCGTAGTACTCTCCTCACGGATACTCGTTTTCTGGCATTTTGCGAAGAACCGTTTTTACTGTTCCTAAAGTCCTGTGTTCGGGTGTCACTATCTTCAATATTTGTGTCTTTGATATAAAGATAGATAGATCGATAGATGGATGGATGGATAGATAGATAAATGTGTTAGAAAATGATATCACCTACGAACAGTTAAAACAGTTATTAGCTCTTACGGATAATCTGCTACTCTGATAGAACCCTGTACGTCTGTAATGTTACCAGATTGAGGTAGCGGGGATACTATGGTCAACAATTGGGTTCGTTGATATCTAGTGGTAAACATTGTCCGGGTAAACATAGATGTCATTCTCATCTTGTTGGATATTGTAATGAATGACTAGATGACTTGTTCAGCGTTTCCCTTGACTGTTTCTCGTTTATTTCTATACTAGATAGATATAAGATGTTTGGATTAAAGGTACTCAGATAGTGACTTACCGCATAATTACGATCCAGTTGCATGATGTCCACTATTTTCAATTGCAAGGAGGTTTTAAGGCTTGGATGCCTGAGTAGCGATGAAACCTTGGAAAAAGGGATATAGGGGGAACGAATACTCAGTGTTTCACTCATTCATATATATATTTTTCGACAATCAAAGCAACCATAATGGCGGAGTGATAGAGACAAAGTGCCCATGGCTACACATGAAATTAGAAATAGAGAACAATTGATATCTGATTTGTTTGTAAACGACTTCTTTGCAACCATTTCAGTTTGGTCTTATGTAAGTAGTGAAATAGGCAAAATGAAAGGGAGAAAGACATTTCAGTGGTGCATAAATTCATAACAGCTGTCACAAAACGTTTCTGCGGAAAACTAAGATATGATATTATTTATCCAACGCGATCATCGATTTAAGCATGGTGATATATTACTTTCGGCGGAAATTAAGTATAAAGATGGAAAAGTTAATTATTCAAAAATCTCGGGGCAATCGCCTCGAATGTTCATCATCAAACAAATCAGGTGTGTTTATATTCGGATAGGTAATTCGGAAAACTTGTTTATTGTGTGTGTTGTTGTTGTTTGCTGTCCTTTACTGAAGAAAGTCAGAAAAACGCAAAATGTATTTGCGGATCATTTTGCAAACTTCTTCAACCGGCTTGCATGAGAAATGCAACCCTCATGTTCTCCTCCAAATGGTACCCGAAGGCAACTTCTCTTTGTTTTCAATTGTTGTTTATCAAAGTTTGTTGTAATTCGGCGCAAAGGCCAAGGAGTGCGTTTGTTCCGACTTGTCTCGTTAAGAATTTCGGATTGTTTTCACAATACAAATTCTAAGAAAGCACAGAAATCGTTTTATTCCGAACATTTTTAAACCAATTAACAGGACATTTGAATGAAAGGAACCGGAGGAAGAAGACTGGACGTAGATATACTGTTTCCTTAGTTCTTTAGTTGCATTGTGAAATTTGGCTTGGATCAGGATAGATGGGACACTGAACCAGTGTTATACAAAATCATAATGTTTGGTTGATTTTACGGCAGGTAAAATCACACGGAAAAATTGTGTTTCGCAAGTATTAGACGCTATCCTTTTACAAATATTGATACCACATGCATGGAGAACGAACATATAGCAAGAATCTGTGATAACATTGTGACATTGAAATTGGATGGGCCATGGCAACTTACCGTGGTGAGCAAAGACAGCAAATATTCATTGATTAATCTACCAAATCGCTGCGTCATGCGTTCGGTAACGACAACCAAAAGCTCAATAGTATGCGGTTCGATATATTGAAAACTAAGCACTGGATAACCTTTCTCGGCCGTGTCATTTGTGCCTTCACGATCGACTGATCCGAGGGCGTAGGATCGATCAGATATCGAAGATAAAATAGATCGCGAGGGACCAGTGTCCGGCTGATCTACCACAATCAGACGTCGTTGATCCATGCGAATCGTTCGGCCTGAGTCCATCAGTGACAAATGTTTTGATTCTGATTGTCCATCGTCAGTGACACCTAGATCTGGAAAGACGTATAACGGTGGTGTTTCTCGTAGCAAGCTCTTGAGGGGATATGGCGATAAAATTTCGTCCCCTTCAGAACCATTCTTCTGCGTCGAGTGAACGAACCGGGATGTCAGCATCATAAATGTGTTGTTTTCGGTTACTTCTGATGACTTGATACCTGACAATAGAAAACGACGACCGTTTTTTAGTCCTTTCGATTGAAGTAAAAACAGAACAAGGCTGAAAATGTAATGCAAAGGTATTTCAAATTTTATATAAATGGGTAAGCCTTACTTGGTTTTCCATCTGAATTTGCTGCCATATTCTTCCTTGGGAAATCTGATGATCTACGTTGATATTTGCCTGGACGTACGCTCATCCGTCGGACATTTCGAAGGGGAACATGCTGGTGTTTTTGTGGATTAGCCTGGAAATGTAGATAGATTGAGCAGTGAAAAAAAACAACGGGTCCTAGGAGTGATGTTTTAGTTCCATTCTACATCTACATCGTTCTGTACTTCGAACTCAAAAATGAGTATTTGTAACTTACAAAGAGATAACTTTGGGACTTCATCAAGTATACACTTCTTATGATGAAACTGGAGGTTTATTGATCAAAATGTAAATAATTATAATTTATGCGGAAATGTTATAAATGCTTTTGGAAGTAAAAAATATGCCAAGCCTAACATTTAGCGAATGGGGTCTCTGGATTTGCTCCAACCGAGGTTAATGTTTCAATAAGCTGAAGTACTACCAAAAACTTCAGAATAAAAACAAGCTCATTTATTGATTTACTTTACTTGCAAAAGGTATTCTGCAGTTTGCACGCTGCCCAACTGTCTTAGAATAGTAGAATTTATTGATATTCATTGTGGATGCATAACTCAGTTAGTAAATCTACCACCGGTTCATCAACCGACCATTTCTACCTGGACCCGAAGTTGCTTGCAATAGTCGCAACAATAAATAAATGTTATCACTAAATGGGCTGGTAATAGTTTTCAAGCACATGAAAAACACGAGCAAGATTTTAAATCGTTGCAGAATAAATAATTGGAATTTTGATCTTGTAGGGAAACCTGATGCAAGAACATTTAAAATGTACAGAAATTTGATGAGATCTGATTACATTCAAACTCATGCAACTTCTTGAATTATTATTATAACCTAAAAGTATCTACTCCCCTGTTACATGTAAATATCCTGAACTTGAGCTCACCTGAAAGGTCACTTTGATATCATGAGCTGGATCAACCGAATCAACCGGTTCTGGTGTGCTCTTCTCGGGTAATGCGAATTCCTTGAGGTTCCGATTTCTGCTGCAATTTCTTCGGCACTCGAGTAAACGTCGCGCGATCCGTGGCACATGCTGACTAGGAAACCGTTGGTTTGCATCTGATGTCTTGTTGCAGGTAGAGACATTTCTGTGCATACCTGTATGAACCGGAGGGGGGGTGGCTGAGTGTGTATGACGTGAGGATCCTGGGAAAGCGGAAAACAAACAAACGAACGTTCTTCTTTACAGAATCAAGTTGAAATTGAGGTAGCTAACTAATTTTGCGGTCCTCCTATGCAGCGCAAAAGCAGAGTAAAAGTAATAATAATCAGTTTGTCCCGAGTAGCACGAAGTATTTATCGGTTGAACCACAAAATTTGAATAGTTTCAGGCGAATGTCGTATATGATTTGGCTCAAATCTTTAGTAATTAGGTTAGTCACTTATTTACAACACAATAACATTCCATACAAATGAATTTTGTATTAAGCGTCTGAATGTTCATATCACAACGACACAGTCCTGGTGACTCCAGTTGGCACCGAATTTATTGTGCTTGGTTTACTTCAATCAATTGCTTGAAGAACTTGAGGTTGTAGAGATTTCGAATTGAAAATACAATAAGTCAAAGCCGCCCGAGCGAATAAAAATAAGGTAATCTAGGAATCCATAAATTAAAAAAGCATCAAAATAGTGACCGGACTGGTATTATGAATCAACAACCATAAGTAGTATACATATAAATCATTCGATGATAAATTACGTAAAACGAATTCCATATTATTCCTTAGTGTTTTCGAGCCCCAAACCCACCTAAGTGGAAAAACAACAAAACTTAAATCTTGTTTTCACCAGTAGAGCAGTTACAAGGGAGTTAAGTTGGACGTTGGTTATCCGGCGTCAACCATCCGATGCGTACAGTTGTTTACAGGTCATTTACTTTGGCGCCAACTACACATCATCAACTGAAGGTCACTGAAGCACTTCTTCCCACATAGTGTTCATGCAGAATGAGCGAATGGCTGTTTGATCCAGAGGTGTGACAACATCAATAATAAACCACTGTCACACAATGGCATTATTTATGATGGAAGCGAACCGTCCCAAAAGCCAAAGCGAGAAGCTGAGTTACAATTTTGTCGGATTACGATGTACCGATGAAGCTGACTAGAAATTAGCGGATTTTACAAAGCAAAATTTCCCAAACGGTGAAAAAGGGTTTATTCGTTTGTTGAATATATTTTTTTCTGCTGATAGTTTGGAATGTTTGGTTAATGTCTCCCGTTCCGAGGATTCTTTTATAAAAGAGGTATTGCTGGATTCTCATTAGTGTGAGAAGAGTTGTTAAATGTAACGGATAAATACCTCCAGGCAAAATATCATTCCACGTAGAGATGGGCATGTGCAATTCCGCATTTGAAATCAACTTTTCTTACAATGGTATTACAATAACAATAACAACAATTATTATTTTAGGGCTGAATCATTTGTTAGATCGTTGTTTTATTGCGAACGGAGATGTCGTTGAGGATGAGGATATTTAGTTAACTGTTTTTGACGATAACGGTGAGGAGTCAATATTTCTCCGGCTCTCACAATCAAATATCAATTACAGATGCCTCACTGCTAACATCAACTTGATATCCTGGTTCACAAGATTAGTTCATACCCTTTCAGCTTGATGGTAAACTTCAACTCAATAATTACCGAGAAGTTTATTTATAAACACAGAATAAATTGCCCCATGTTGAGTTGGATTTTGCTTTATGAAGGCCTGCCATTCTGAAGCTCGGCTTTGTGTTTTAGTGTTCATATCTCACGCCGCACTGACGTGAACGTGAACCAAATACAGATTACATGTCATTTGCATTAAAAGAAAGTATTCTTTAGGTATACATGAGAGGCATCAGTTTATCCTACTCATGCAGACGTTCTCTCACCAAAAATAAATCTAACTTCGTAGTTTGCTCTTAGCATACATTCACTGAACTTATATTGCAATGTTTCGTCCGAAATAAAACAGGATAGCACCAATCACTCTGTTTGTTTCCTTTTCACAATATTCTAGGCGAATCAGTAAATAGAGGGAAGAGAAACGTGGTCAGTGAACACCAGCCACAACTACTTTGATCAATAACATTGCGTCTACTGTTTGACTATTGTAAACATTTATGGCTGTGTTCATTTGCAGAGTCTGCCAGGATTGAAAGGAGTATTCTTGTTTGATTATCCATCATCATCTATGATGTTTCTTTCTTAAAATACGGTAAATGAATCTACATAATCCCATATTTGAACGCGTTCGATGCGACAGCGCACGACGACAGCGAGTTGCAGCTGTACAATGTCCGATTAATGACCATTTTCCAAACTCTAGGGTCAGATTGAATGATCACGAAATCAATATTATTTTGCATTTCTTCCTTCTTTTATTCAAGTTTTAACTGTCATTGATTTAAGCGTGTTGACCTTGCGAGAGACAGCACCTGTTACCACTAGTTTATGCATACATAATTATTTGTTCGTCACCATAATGAGAAAGGCTTTGTGTCCGGTATACTCCGGACCGTTACGCCCAGACCTATTTTGGAAATCCACCAACCCTTGCATTAAATTCGGGACGGCTGAAGTGCAGGCAATAAATGTCTATTTGTCCTACGTGGGAAAATCTCTCTGTGAAAAAAACCCTAATAAATAGCTGGCGCGTTCAATAGATTTGATTTTATTGGAAATCGCTCATCGTCAGACGATTCCACTTATGATTTCTCCCTTCTTTAAGGTACGCGACTCCTCGTTTCTCATGCACAAATTTCAGGCGCACACCAACTCGCTCGCTCATTCAGCGTGCAATAACACATCCACCCATCAACAACATTTTCTCCAGCATTCTGTGATAAGACAGGTACACTACCAGAAAGATTTCATGATTTCACATTCTTTTCTGCGACTTTCGGTTCTTCGTTTAGATACGTGATATGAAAATGTGTGTATTTTTTTCTTGGCGATGCATGTTCCCCAGTGAGTGTACATCTATAAACATATGTGTGTTTGTGCGAGTCGGTTAGTGTCACTTAGTGTCGGTGCACGCACATGTGGACGCGTAAAACTGAGATTCTATGAAATCCCCTCGTTTAGGGGATATATGTAGGCAGTTTGATAACTTTCGAGGTTGCGATAGTTTGTTTCTCTTACGAGGGATAAATCTGGCCATGTGGTCTGGAAAGCACGGACATCCTGGTGTCCACTTCGCTTTCTCTCAGGTACAGCCTCCACGTTTGTGTTCTGTTTATGCCTGCGCATGTCTCTGAGTGTTCATCACTGTTTGTGTGTTTAAATCAGAAAGTCATCAAATTTTGTTCAACCGATCAATGTGTGAATGCTTCATTCCGGACCGATGGGATGGATACATCACGGATACCGTTTAATGTCAGACGTATCTATCTCATTTGTCATTTTGAACACACAACCAAGTGATATCCCCACCACCACCACCACCACCACAACCACCGGCTTCACTAGGTATGAAGACTGCCGCAAACTGGAACAAACGAGGACGATCCAGTCAGTAATAATATGTTGTAACTGAGCTATCGGTTTACTTGATGTGACGATATTGTTACACATACGATGCTCGTTGAACTAGTTTTAGCCGACATTCATCCAGGCCGCATCGCGATGCATACATTTGTGCGATGCAATTAGTAATTGGTCTGTGGATATTTGGCTTCATTTCTCTCCCGTATGCCATAGACTGATTACAAAATGATTTTTTCTACTATCGTTATTTTTTCATCAGACATCAATCAGTTTTTGCACATAAATACAGCTCTCTAGGAGGAAAACATAACTATAAATAATAAACAAAACTCCACAGCATCACCTGAATTCCCTTGGATCTTTTCATTAGATAGTATGTGAATTACAAACACAGATACCTGTTAACGACATAACATAAAACTTACTTATATCTCTGATTCTGGTCGCTCTGGTTGACCGATTGAGTTTATCCGTCAGCCGTGGTTCGCACGGTTTTCGCTGTGTGGACCGCCATGTGCGATTTGATGATAAGGGGATGTGGGTCGCATGCAGCATTGCAAGCAGAGATTTGTTCGCTGAGATATTAGGTCTGGTTGAGAAACTTCGCACAACTTGGGAATGAAGCCGGAGATCCGGACATGCTACGGACATGGAGTGAAGATCAAATGATTTGGAGTAGGCGGAGGAGGAGGAAGAAGATGACGATGAGGGAGAATCTAGAGAAGATCTGAACTGCAATATCTCGCTGGCCATCGTTGTGTGTAACACAGAGATCAAAATCCATACGATGGTCAACGAGCTGTCGGGAATGATCATAGAGACTGCCTTGCATAGCGCCAAGCCATATGACCTTGTGCAACAGGCGACTCCCGACCGCAGTACTGTGGCTTGGCGCATGATTCTGATAAACGCTAATCACTGTTCAATGCGCTAAAGACGGGGCTTCTGACAGAAGATTTCCGTATCCGGCAAGACGGATTTCTGATAAATGTCAACTGGATTCCGGAACAACTGGTTCATTGCATCACCTGGTCTCAATTCACGATCCGGCACTCAGTGTGAGTATCGAAACAATACGCGTGACCATCCAATCGGCATGAGTTCAGTGTGGCGGAAAAAATTATAATCCAAATCCTTCAATTTGCGTTTCTAACAATGCATGTGCGTTTGTGTCTTACAGTAGCGTTCTCAGGGCAGACGACCAAGCGAACACTGAAATCAGCCGGCACACAAAGGGGAGCGCTTCGGGCTGCGACAGTTCGGGACCGAGTCGAACCTGAATCGGTCAAAGCACACGTGCACACATGCACATACAATCGTGTACACAAGGAAGCGCACGGATGTACAGATGCACGCAGGTACGCACGACACAACGGCACACACGTGGGAACACACACGTACCGTCACACAAATAAGCACACACACAGGTGGAGTGGCACCGGCTCGACCGGGATGAGTCGTGAAAATTTTGTGGACTCCGAGGCCAATTGACTTATTCACAAGCTTTTAGTCGGCACAGGCGCGTCACGAAATAGGATTGGCCGTCTGAAGGTGATGACCTTGACAGAGGTGTTCCATTTTTTCCCGTTTGTCAGTTAGTGGGCAAGATTGCGGGCTGGATAGCACTCGCTTATGAGAGTTTATCGATGATGGGTGTGTGCGTGTGTTTGTGCTATTATACACACACGTGTGCGTCTACATGCGTTGTACCAAACGGGCATTTAGTGTTGAGAATCGCTGCAGTCAACATTCCAACTGCGCCAACAAAGTCTTGCACAGACGTAGAATAATGGACATTTTTGGGAATATGGTAGCGGTATTGGAGATGATGATTCTAATAATTTCAGGGATAAGCAAAAATCACAATATAGGCAAATCAGGTTGATATCACTATCTCGTCAACAGAGAGATGAGATGGTAATCCGTGGTTTGATTGAACGAGTGAACGATTCAGAGAATGAGCGTGTGCTGTGTCAATGACTGGGCATTGTCTGTATTCGCGTGTCTGTGAGTGCGTGTGTTTGTGTTCAGATATGTATTTGTGCTAAGGGCCTCTTGATATGGTTGCTTCGATTACAATTGCTACAATCCCTGTAGCCACTGTGACCTACATCAGTCCGCACGGTAGCGGAATGTAACCAAAGCCGGTCAAAGTAGCCGGCCGGCCGGCAAACTGAATGGGTACGGCTTGCTGGCTGACTGGCGGGCTGGATGGTTTACAAGCACCGAAGCTGAATGAGGTGATTTGTTCATCCTTCCCTCGATCGGCATAGACACGAGGTAACATCGTGTGTGTGCACCAGTGTATACACATGTGTGTGTTTGCGCGTAAATCTGTTTGTGTGTCCAACTCTCTCATTCTGTGTGAATTTAGCCACACTCAGGGACACAGGGGTTGTAAGTGTATACGAGGAGTGGAGCCGCACACGCTCACGTTCGCATCTACCATAGAATTCTGCAGCCGCGTGTTTCATGTGGAAGGAATATCGACAAACGCACAATGTGTGCACCTGTGTGTGTATGTGTGCATTCGCACCGTGTTTAAACTGACGCACGGGGAGGCACAGAAACATAACGAAGCACGCCACACATGCGCAACACAAATAAGGGGCGTGTCATCATTATCATCAACATCAACCGGAGTATGAGAGCGTGAACAGTTGTTAACAGCCAACAACATGTCGCACATTACTTCGCGCGCACACACATACACAAGTAGATATTAGTTATTTGAACCTCTTTGCAGAGCGATGTTTATTGAAATCGTGGAGCTGTTTGCCGATCCACGGTTTAAAACGACAAGTGTTATATTCGTCCGTTTGTAAGCAAACATTGGTGTTTATTCTGCCGACTTCCAGTGGCCGTCATATCGTTAACAGCCGAAATATCCCCAATAATGCCAGGCATTCTTTCGCGCAACCATTTGATTATTTAGGCAGATGATGATGATCGAACACGAGAGTAAAACAAAGATCCCTTTGTCACGTTGGGAATACTTAGCGCAGGAAAGCAAAAAGATCAGCTGAACTGTTCGGGAATCAGGAACCTGCTAAACATTTCGGTTCAGTAATAACAACACGGTCAACAAGGCACACTGCACTTAGCAAGTAATATTCTTTCAATTCGCGCATTATGATCTCAAAATTAATAAAAATAATTCATCTAGACTCTACTTCCCATAAGTTTTGTTTCCAAGAAAAAAAACGATCTCACAAATTGGAAACAAGGTGTGATATAATGTAGGTAATAATAACATAGGTAACCTAACTTGGTGCATAGGTAAGTGTTACCAGAGTTAAGATAAACCGATTTGCCCCAGGAAAAATATCCCTCCACTTCGGTGTATTTATTCGTGTATTTCTTCTTGTCGTATAATTTTTATTAACCATTAGCTTATTCACCTTTGTGAAATTAGTGCCTCAAGGATTTTTCATCTCCGATACAAACCACCAGTTATGCAATCCTTATCGTTTCTCCCCCCCCCCGATGGTTCTCCGGTTTATATTTCCTTTCACTCCGCATCCAGTTACATTGTAATCGGACTCCAACACCAGAATCACCATTCAGTGTAATGATAACATTCATTACAGCGACTGATTGGAACACTTTGTCAAAGACAGAATGTTGTGTAGATTATTCCTTATAATGTGTATATTACGCACAGTTCTGAGTTTCAGATACAAAACGTTCATGAATGGTTGTCAACCCAACCCGGTAGGAGAAGGAAAGCTTTCTAACATTAGCATTCTTCTCTTGATTCTTTTTCTTAACGACGTTATGAATAAACTCGAAATGAAAGCTTTGTATTGACCCAAGAAGCCAAATAAGTATTTATCCATCACAAGGCTAAAACAATGGTCAACTGTTTCTGAGTTTGACGCAAATCTATCCCCTTTTCAAAGCATTTTTCCAGTTAATAACGCTTCTGATAATCTGGTCTCCGATCTCTCCAAAACAATTGGGATCCCACGCCATTTTGCATCCACATCTCACGTATCCCCATTATCCATATTGCCTTCACTGATTATTCACCATTGTTCCTCGCTTTGTTCCGAATTCACAGCCAGAGGTGTCAATCTCACAGATTCTCTTCTAAGCACATCAAAGCCACCGGAGTTCCTTTCGCTGTTTAGCGCACCGAACGTCCAGACAATTGGAATGCACTGAACATTTCTTGTATGCCTGTATCATGTTAATATATTCCCTATGCCTTGTTTCATTTCATGCCGAATTTTCCGCAATTAAACATGACATCCAATATTTACCAGTAATTTATTGGTTCCGACATATATGTTAACTTACCCACTAATGTTTCAGGTCATTCAGCGCAAAGCGGCTGCTCATCTCCCTTCAAATTCCCATTGCGTAAGGGGCTCGAATTCTTCCCACGCTGGAATGTTTTTCAGGGCGAGAACCCTAATTGTGCCTTCACCGTGTTCATTCATATTGAGACTACCCCGTCCCTATCTTTCGCCCCTTCACTATTTTGTTCGTTTGTTCGTCTCCAGCTAATACTTGTTCCCTTTAACCTGCTTGACCACGGCTATCACTCTTCGGAATTAGCCAATTCGGTTTCTGTCGAACTTTTTTCTTAATATAGCCAAATTACAACCTGTTTGATTGATATACAGTGAAACAACCATGGGTACTGCAAATGAGAAATTTTGTAAAGAAGGGAATCCCACCAATAAGAAGCATAACAGTGCAACGAGCTGTAGGTATTTATCAACCCAAAAATCTGGCCATTTGAATTATGGAGTTTAAAGCGACATCTGAAGTGAATGAAAGCGTACTTTAAAATATAAGAGGCGACAAGATTGGGAAATATATATCCAAGCAAATACGTGCCAGCTTAAGTCAGTTTTGGCCTTATTCCATCGGTTGGTCAAATGTTAAACCTGTTTGGCGGTGGATGCAGGGTAATCAGTATCGTGCAAAATGAAATTAAACAAATCAGACGTAAGTTTCTTAAACGAAACACACAAATACATACTTTCACAGGAAGTTTCTTCCCTAGAGCAAGCAAATGAGCGAGATATTGCGGAACAAATGTGTGATAATTAGAAGTACCGGCACATAAAAATTCACACTTTGAGCCTGTGGATCATTTAGATTATATTTTCGATAGGTTCATGAGTGTGAGTTTAAACTGGAAATAAGATTTTCGCGTGCATTTAAGTTACCTGTGGATGATACAGTCCACGTTCCCAATACCACTCATCTTGATTCAAAGTTGCAGAGCCACTTTTGAAGTAGGTAATTTACACCCCAGAACAAAATCGTCAGCGCAGCTGTACTCCGTGAATCTGGAAGTAAAGGGAAAATATTCAACAGGAGAATCTTTTTACATTTCTGCGCGAAATGGGTTTTCACTTCTTCACAACTTTTCTCCACAATGGAATCATATGGCTATGTCTAAGTTGTGTCCTAATTCTCTTCTTTGAACCTTAACCTGCTATCAGCCGCATGAATTTATCAATGGTTCTTCGTGTATTTTAAGGTAGCTGGAGATTGAATCATACTACCTCATTGTGTTATATAAAAAACTGAGTTCCACTGACGTTTGCCTGGGTTCACAGGACGTTATACTGAGCTTATTTGTTTATGTTGGTCTCACCTGTATCCTCGATCTGTGGGCATGATTGACTGACCCTGACCCCCGTGTACACACACATATACACACGTTTACCGCACAGTCAGTTCACGGCGCACCCTGATGACTAACAATCACACCCACAGCACTTCGATTGGTTCCTTCTAGGTCAATTCCCAGGGTTGACTACCACAGATGCATGTGATTTTGTTTGATGTATTCGTTCCGCTATCATCGCGCTGCGCGCCTGCTTTCTCGTAGTGCTTGCTTTTCGAACTACAGGCTTCACAGAATCCGGACAGTGCCACAGCGTGAGTTTTGCCTATTTTGCACTAGTGTAGTCCGTATTTCAGTGCCGTTTTGTCGAAGAAACCTATTTTTTTCGTGTGTCACTCTGCGTGGATCGTTATAGCCTGTGAAGTCAATAAATATCAACTCAAGCTATATCATCCGTTTAGTGGTTCCACGTTATCTAAAAAGACTTCACCAAACTCTATCAGAATATTTGATTCTGCCAGTGAGCATGGTCAGATTTTTGGTTGCTAAGTTTCAACACTCAAAATTTAATCATTTTGACTTAAATCATTTTACATCGCGCTACCCCCACCACTGAATTCTTCTGGCCATTGTTTGC
>UZAN01043209.1:0-29070 GCA_900618425.1 Echinostoma caproni
AGACTCCGAAACCGCATGGTTGGAGACACTGAAGGTCATGGCTGCGAACCGACAGCAATGCTGATCATGCTGTCCTTTCTTATCAGACCAGAATGCTTGAAATAGCATGTATGCACTGTTGGGCTGTGTACTCTGTGTGTTGACAATAAAGGTTCGCTTTCTTTTCCCATCCCTAAAAATAAGCCCAATCCCTGTCCTCCTTACACATTATCAGTTACCTTGTATGCAATATGAGTTTGTCAGCGATCAGTGAAGTTCGCTTCACTGTATTACGCTGTACAATGATGATGATGGTGATAATGATGAAGCCACCGCACAGACGGCCTGAGGATAAGGAAAATAACTTGGGGAACATCAGAAATGTCTACGACTGCCTCACAGTCATGCTACGATCACCAGAACAAGGGACCACCGGAACTGAGCTTGAGACCTATGCAGAAGCCGGAGCCAAAAATGGGTCTNAAACAGGGTTTGCCACAGACTTTATGTTCAATCCCGAAACTGGTGGGTCAGATCCAACAAGCTCTACCCCTCGCCCTTCCTCCAAAAAAGCTTCCCCTAGAGAACCACTATACGGTCAGCTCAAGTAACCCTTTGCACCCCGACGGGTTTTCCCATCACCATCAACTACACTATTTCTACAACAGTTCCCAAGGTTTTCTCAGCAAATTCTCTTCCGTGGAACTGCGTTGTCAAACTAGTCAATAGTACTTTATTGTGGTTAACGAAACTTGGCTGACAACCAACAACAACTGAATTACGCTTACTCGATATGACTCTGCTCAGACACTATCACCCTACGAGAGGTACCGGTGAGTTACTATATTTCGCAGTAAACTTCAATGCGAAGTAATCGATTATCCTTCTGTGGATTCTGACTCACTGTGGTGCAAAGTGCAACTATCGCAACAAGATATCGGCTTGATCAATGGGGACAAATAACATCCATCTGCCTGCAGTTAACACAGCTCAGCCATTAATTAAATAAACTATTCCAACGTGTTTTTGACAAACCGTGCTTTCACGAACATGGAAACAAGAAATAATTTCATCAATTTACAAAGAAAGCTACAGTTGAGACTCGAAAACTACTGCCCGGTCACACTTCTCCCCGTATTATCGAAGTTATTGGAAGCCATTGTTGCAGGTACTGTGATGAGTCACTTGGAAAAATACAACTTATTTTCCCCGGTGTAATTTGGGTTTCGTCGCAGGCAATCGTGTACTACTAACTTGCTTCTTGTACGAGAAGAGGGGAGAAATGCAGTTCATCACGGTGATGTAATGAATGTAGTGTATCTCGAATTCTCCAAGGCATTTAACCGTGTGCACCGCAAAATACTGTTGAGAACACTGCCCAATTATGGAATTGGAGTACTTGTAATGGGTTGCACAGAAGAATTTCTTCGACAACTCATCATGGCATTTCGGCTTTCTGGGTCATTATCTGATCCTATCAACGTATGCCAATGAGTTCCACAATAGATTCATGCTTGGTCCTCAACTTTTTCTAGTTTTCATAAGCAATCTAACGGATATTCTGGCGCCACAAGCATTATTGTTTGCAGATGATGTGAAAATAAGGAAAATATTAACAAACCCTGAAGATTCACTGGCACTTCAAATAACACTTGGTGCTGCCTATCAATGATCAATCGTAAATAACAGAGAATGTAATGCTTCAAATATGCGGTCGTATCCCTTCACCACAAACCTCGTTTTCCGTACGTCCTGGATTGTCAACAGTTTCCATATGCCTCGAATGACAAGAATCTTGATATTAATGTTCAAGACGATGTTGAACCGCTAAAGCGAGTAATCAGGAAATTTGAAGCTATGCGGTTCCCACACTTTTTTTATCATTCTACATTCGACCCCACGTTGAGTATGCCACTCAAGCGTGGAATCTATGGTTGCAACGCGATCGTAAGATTCTGGAACGTCCACAAGGAGTAGCAACCGAAATGGTCAAGGGACTATATTCTAAGACTTATGTGGAAAGAGTGGAATCTTTGGGGTTGTATTCCATTCAATATCGCCAAAATCGAGGAGACCTGATTACGGTTTATCAAATAATGCAGAATTCTGCCCATCCATGTCGTTCACTGTTCTCTTTGTTGCCCACTACTCGCCTCAGGAGGCACCCATTGAAATTAGTGCCCCAAAACTGTCGAATAAACTTTCGACGTCATTCATTTTCCCTCAGAGTTTCGCAGTATTTAGAATTGTCTACCATTTCCCGTTGTATCTGCACTTACAAATTATTCTTTCAATGACAAACTGAGTGAAACTTTGTTATGTTTTTATTCTTGACATTCGTAGCAATAAATGAAACAATAACAATTTGTTACATTCCTCATCTCTCTATGATCAGTAGATTAATCCATTTGAGACAATAAAAGTAACCGCTTACATTTTCAATAATAAACTTTCGACTTCGACTTTGAATAAAAGAGAGAATCCAGCTAAAAATCTGGTGTTTCCTTGATAATAACTTTGGATGCTTTCCGAGCTATTACTTTGCTTATGGCACTACACAAACGCTTATCATTCGTCATAAATGTCGTAAGTTTTAGCGATGGCAAATTCTGTGATGACCGACAACGGGCAGTGGGCACACGTTTTGTCCTTGCTGAGATTCTTCAGCGATGCTTAATGTGCGTATCTTACTGCCGGACCCAAAAGTTTCGAATTGGAACTTAATCCGGATCTACGTGACTGACAGTTAATTCCTCGTGCGAATGCCTAAATCAATTCAGAATGATTTCTTTGGTTTAGCTTGTACAACGTTTTACAGGCACCAGATACTTGTAATAGTTCTGAGTCTGTGTTTCACTCCTTTGAAGTTTTACTCTAACTCCAAAGGTGTACATTCTGTCAGGGACAAAGCGGTGTGAATTGTGGATTAGTGCCAATAAGAACGAAGCAGATGTTCCATACACTTCGCCGGTCAAAACAAAGGCTTCCATCGGACATGAAGCACATTTACAATCTGGGGAAACAATGAACTACCAAGGAAAGGAAACCACGCGCCTGTTGCCTGTGCGAAAAAAATGGTTTACACCAAACGCAGTATTGCAAACCTAAATGTTACTCTATTCGATACCCGGCAGATTTCCCTTGGAAATGACTTTCAAGTCTTGCACGGTGGTCGGTGGTTTGACTGTTTACTGATTCAAGGCCACAGTTGTCCCGCTGGCAGTCTACAGAGAGAGCTGAAGTTCCTAATCCGGAGGTTTAGGTTGCCCTGGCTGAGCAATGAGTTTTCTTGTCACCATTGTGTAAGAAGGCAGGGAGTTTAGTTATGAATTAAACTTAAGCAAAAACATCAGATTGTTTCTGCAGAAACAGATAGAGCGTGACTATCAGCTGAACTAAGGAGAAGTAGCTGTCACGTTGGTCTCTTCACACTTGTTTGCGTTGGATTACAATATGTCCCGTTTTACTTGCCTCAAGCTCGTACTAAAACAAAACATAAAGCAGTATTATTGTTCTGTTAAATACCTGAAGTATCTTAAACCAATGGATTTCATTCCTCTTTCCGTGTGATTTTGGTGAACTTCTGGCAGAAATTAGTAAGAATTCGAGACGGAGTGCAGCTCCAGAAAAGTAATTTCATTGCATTCAACCACAACACTCGACTGAATCACAACCACATCCTTATTAATTATCTTCTTACAGTTTTATTCATTCAATCCCATCATCTTGATTAAACAATGAACTTCGCTCGAGGTGATGCACTCCGTTGATTGAATGGCGTCAATTCCGTTATCATCATACACAAACCGAATGGGGGAAATAAAAACAATCCTTGTTGTTTTCGATTCGCTCACCGGAGATGCGGTTGTTTTGTTGGCGGTAGTGATGGTGAAGATGGTGGTAGTGGTGGTGATAGCAAGCAAAGACTTGCCGTTTTACATTATTGAGACACTTCCTTTCTAATTACGCACAATTACCGTTCAGGATCTCTGAACATATTTTACTTCAAATTGTAATTGGTAGATTTCTTCCATAAGCAAGCGGGAAATGTGAGAATATCTTTATACTGAATCAGAAACCATATTCGATCATAAATGTCGAACATGAAATTACCTCACTTCGATCACCATAATTCTTGTAGTGCCTTAACCGGTTCTATCAATAGGCGATTATTTGCAAACGTTTCCGAATATCTATAAACCTGTGTTAAACTCAATGCTTCGCGTCACTGAACTTTATCAGTCGGATAATCAATCAGTAGTCTCAATCAATATTTCAAGCGTGCTGAATTAGTTAAATAACAAAACAGATGCTATAATGTGTTTATTATCCATAATAATAATAATAATAAAAACTTATTGAGCTTTCGAATTTAAAGTCAAATTACAGGAGGAGGGTCGGAGCCAAACTATAACTGTTCGGGAATACACACGGGGTGAAAAAAGGTGGTGGTGGCGATACTCAAACTCCGGACCTCCATGTTGTCGTTTTGATAAACTCTACCAACTCTACCCAGGGACAAAGTAAATAGCAAGAATGCTAGGAATAGCTTTATATCACCTATTTCTCACCGAATCACTTTTATTTTTCGGATAATTGTGAACTAACAAATTTTCTGTAGAGTTCGCAGAAATTCAAAAAATAAACTTTACACGACGTTAGATTAATTACCGCCAAAGCATTCTGACTACCACAATCATTCTATAAGCCCCTTTTTGTCAGCAGGTGATAGTATTAAAAACTGTCTATTAAGCTGATACTACCACTTCAGTGATCCATAAAACAGAGTTTTGAGCAGAATTCAAATTGATTATTGACTGACATTAATGCTTTCTAGTAGTAGTGGAGAATTTCGTGCCATAATATGTTGAAATTTAACATGCAAACGAAATTACACTGTACAGACGGAAACTCTCACTGTACCGATGTTTGAACCTGGTTAGGTCTCACCAGCAGTCTGAATTAACCAAATCAACAGGGGATGGAACCACGGATCCCACACGTAGGGAAAAATCATCTCAGGGTAACTGAGCAAACCGTATTCAAATGTTGACGTAAACCGTATGATTGAATTCAATCCCATTCTGAAATGTACTGTGTATAACTTTTACAAGCACTGGAGTCACATTTCAGTTAAAAAGTCATACATGCTAACCGTCACAATGTGCATAATCAACGAGGAGAAAAGGTTTTAAAGGAATGAGGACATTTCGTAAAACAAGGATAAGAAAAAATTCATTTATTATCCGCTGTTTCTTTATGGGTAGACGAACAAGATACGGTATGCGTTAATTCGAGATGGAATTTGATGGAATTGGGAGCGTGTTGGATGATGGCAATGACAAAGTGTTAATTATGTATGCAATGCGCGGGCAGGATCTTTGAGAATTCTGTCAGCGAAATTCCCACAGGAAGTTACTTGATACTCTGGAAGCTTTTCAGCTAACGATTACAGCGCGCAGTAGGACTTTGAAATCCCGTTTGAGTAAACCAGGAAAAATAATTGGAGAACAGTAGAGTAAGATGGGGGAAACACACTGATAAACAAAGGTAGAACTAACTGACTGGAATGCGCGAAACTGCCTGAGTTTTCGTATTTGAAATGAAAGGCGCCGCAGTTTACCAATGCAGTTGTGGATGTGGGTTGACCAATAGAGATTGCTTGCTATGGTTACACTAAGGTATTCGATAGAGTTCATCCTAGATAAAGGATTGTTATTATTCACTGTGGAGTCTGTCGGATATGGGGAGCGAGCAAAAGTATAAAAACATTCAACACATTTACTGGGATTCAGGGTTAGCCCCGATGAGGAGGAGAATGGCTGAATTTGATCAAGATTATCGGTGAAAGAGCTTAGATGAGAGCAGGAAGAAATGGATTGGCACAACACTACATCATCTGCATGTTTCAAAATGCATGCGGGATAAACACAGGGAATATCACAAATATAAGTGGAAAATAAGTCTGGGGAAAGTACAGCTCCTTGAAGAACCCCGAGGTTGTTGACTAAGGGTTTCGATGTGGCCTCCACCAATCTAGTGGTTTGTACTCTATCAGTAAAATAGTTGGACAGACAAGCTAACAACTGCTTGGGACATTCAAACGATTGCAGTTTTTGTAACAACTTAGATCTAGGCATGGAATGAAATACAGAAGGGTAGTCCAGAAGAACACATTGAACAAACTTAACAGAGCTGTTCAAAGACGTGGTGATAAAATCAATAAAAGTGGAGACTGCGTCCAATGTGGATCCGTTAGGTTTGTAAGCGAACTGTAACGGATCACTGGGAATGCTTATAGACAGCTGAAGGTGTTTGAGGATAGCCTTTTCAGCCAATTTAAGAGCCGAAGAAGTTTATGCTATAGGACAAAAACGGTTGCAGAAGATAGAAGATTTGGATGCTTTGGGGATTGGTATGATTGTGACCGACCTCAAACAGTCGGGGATAGTAGAACTGTTCAGAGATTCCTTTACAATGGAGGTGATTACCCCAGCTAGGGAAGCAGCACCAAATTTGAAGAGGGCTGGATGTAAACCATCCGGGCCTACAGAAGAAAACGAATTGCAGCTTTTTAAAAGTTTTAATACATCACAATATGAGAATGGTTCCACGTTACAAACATTTTGTGTCCAGTAGACAGGAAGAATGTCCGATTACTGGCGCAGGAATGCGGCATTGAGACCATCAACATCCACATCCTGCTTCGACCGCACTTCCTTCCTTCCACAAAGAAGTCTTATACCTTGCCACAACTGTTTGATGTTTCCAGTCCCCAGAATTCGATCAGAGAATAATTCGTTCAATCTATTTACTTCAGCTTTGATAAGCCTGGACAAATAGCTGACAGTTGAAGCATCGTGAAATTTGTACGCATGTTCCTTTTGTCGTCGCAGCGACTTTTATAGAGAAGAGTTTATCCTTCCGTTAGACACATATAGGCCTTGAACAGGGCAGCGGTAATTATAAATGGCATTGATTGTTTGGGTGAGTAGGGGAACATATGTGAAGAGGAAAGAAGGAGATAATGAAAACCATCGGGAGGCCTGTCTGAGAGATTCATTCAGGAGAGAAACACTTGTAGGTGAGAAGTTACGAAAACGAAATCTGATATGCTCAGATAGAGAGAAAGATTTGTATGCACTGTGTGAATAAACTTTAGATCGAACTAAGAGTAAGCAATGGTCATTGTAAGAAATAGGTGGTTTCAGTGCTAAAGAAAAGAGGGTTGGGTGTTTAGTGATTACTCTGTCCAGCATAGAATTACCTCTTGTGGAAGAGTGAGAAAAATCTGTCATATCTAATGAGAAAAGTGGATAAGTACTACTATGGTTAAAGTCGACAGCGATTATGTGCAGGTTAACATCTTAAAGTGAGTCAATAAAAAGTATGAACTTGTCGAAGAAGAATACACGATCGGATTGTGTACAGTAAAGTGCTATTAACAAGTTATTCAAAATTGTGTGCGTAAAATGGAAAATCTTGGATAACACTGCACGGTTAGGCATTTAATACGTTCTGAGCAGTACCGAAAATTAATATCGGACTTGACACACCAGGAAACGTTGGCATATGTCGCAACACTCCCTCTAGTCCTTTTTCCTCCGGTTTCACGATCCTGTCGGTAAACATGAAAACCGTATATCGACACTAGAGAGAGTCATCTATATCCTTATTCAACCAAGATTCTTGAACACAGACTGCACACGTGTTCATACGATTTCTTGATCGGAGGACACTAGTTAAATTTGATATCTTTGGAAACAGAGACCGAGTGTTGATGCTGATCAATGAGGGGACGGTCATCTTGGTTAGACGGGTGCGATTAAGGGTAACTCGCCATCCTTCGCGCTTGCGTTTTTTGGTCCAGCCCGGACATTGAGAAACTGGAGTCACACAAACCGCTGAACCATGAAAGGATGTCCTGGCACGTTTGAAACAAATAATATCATTCCGTGAGTAACGAAGACGCATGATGGTAAGTGAAAATGTGAAAATTCCCACAATTTGACGGAGAGCCTGTAAGTGTAGGGCAGCAAACCGAAGGGTGCGCGTTCAATACAAAAAAAGCACTTTGCGCACGAACTCAGTAAGCGTCGAAGTTCACAGTGAATTGTAACGACCCACTTGAACAATTTTGTCGCTTCTCAAAGATCATTGAGCATGGGCGATTTAAATCGCCAAGCAAATCTTGAAACAATTATCTCACATCACTTCTCACTAGTAACTGTGAATTAAATGCAAAATATGAAACGCTTTCAAACTAATTACCATTTCTCAAGTTAATCATCTTATTTGTTTGATACAGATTTCAACATCACGGGGTATTTTCTTTAACGGCAGTCATTGTCCGAGATTCATTCAATAAATGTCTCGGCCTGTAGGCACTGAACTGTCTACGGATAGCACAGTTGAGTGCTACCGAGCGCGTCTCCAAGTCATGGATAAGAAAACGGCCACCTTAGTGGTTAACCGTGAATAAGTGGGGCTCCCTCACTGAATAATCGGTCGCGGACGATCAGCGGCGATGGTTGAGAATGTGTTGGGGTTTCGCGTATAAGCGCAGCGCAGGAAATCGAAGTTCGCGCGTGATATTTAACATTTACAGGTTGCCAGGTTTGAAATTTTTCCAACCGATTCACAACCCCGGAGGCTAATGTTGAAATGATCCATGTATTCTGGGCGCAGTAAGCTTGCGAAGATAGGTTGTACTGTATAGTGTATGAGTGAACTAGAAAACTGTTTGATCTGATAGACTAATTGTAATTTTGTGATCTGTGGTTTGGGAATGAAGGGCCACCAATCAAACGAGCATGCATTCAATGTGTTCCATCAACTACCATCAAACCCATCTAAATCTGTTCTTCTGTGGCACATTGGTTCAGCTGATTCGGTGGCTATTCACCCACTCGCTCCGTTCGTTCATTCTAAAAAGCGATTCGTTTGTTCACTTCGCTTACCCTGACCTCGACCTCGCACAGCCGACCGAAAAGATGGTAATCTTCGGCATGACCCAGAGACACAAACCGGAAAGGGTGCAGCACACTTTGTCTACCAACTGTGAAAATTTTAAAACCACACGACGAAATCAACGATGAAAAAATAATGTCCCTTCATTCCCAAACCACATATCACAAGATCAAACAACAACCAATCGTATTTATCACATGATAATACTACACTAATTTGAAAAATTAGAACCCTATATATAGGTATTAGTCCGAGGAAGAAATTATCAAACACAAGCTTTCCTCGCCACAGTGTTTTTTTATTGTCACAATGAGATTACTCAATGAGCGATTCCAGCAAAAGGGAAAACTATTTACATGGGGGTATGAGAGGATTTATATTACAATGCCCTTGGTATGGCTTTCCTTGATGATGACATTTACCTTGCTCGCTTATACGCAGTACCCTTAGGTATCTGCTTAACAAGCAGAACAAATTGCCTTAGCCTCATTCAGTCAAACTTTTCTGAGTATCCGAATTATTTCATGTGAGTAATGGAGAATTCGATTCAATTTCAAAGGTGAATTCGTCGTATACACAGCAAATGAATCGTCAACTGAAAAGCTAGGAAGCACTGGACAGCGGTTTCAACCTGGTTGGGTCTCATCAGTATTGCGAATCCATCGAACCAGCTGGGGATCGAACCGTGGAACTCACTAGCCCCGGAGGATAGTGCTGAGATGAACGAGGTCTGTGGCCTGCAACAAGCTCGGGAAGATGGATTGTGCTATATAATGTAAATGGAAGACGACCTGATCAGCTGCTCAGTGGTTGAGTGGGTAGCATTCTTGCGTTCTGCCTATGAAGTCCCGGGTTCGATCAACAGTTGGGTCGATGGATTTGCAATGTTGATGAGACCCAACCAGGTTGAAACCGCGGTCCAGTGCTTCCTAGCTTTTCAGTTCATGCTTCATTTGCCGTATATACGACGAATTCACCTTTGAAATTGAATCAAATCCTCCTTGACTCACATGAATTAAGTGTTTGCTGCCAATCAAGCCCTTCAACCCACCCGTCATCTACCTCCAAAATAAACAAATAACATACCGATAGAATTGAGCTAACAAAATTTACTCAAAGATTTTTTATTTATTGAAAGCCTACCTGAAAAACCACAGAATCTGAAGGCGTCTGGTTATAGCTATTGATCTGCCCTCGATTGACCTCTCACAGCTGTGTCTATTGACATATCACGGAGTTACTCTATTAGTCGGTCACCCTGAACACAATATCTCTAAGGGAAAAACAGATTTCCACCCCTCCCCCACCCCCAAGCAAGTTTACAATCTAGTTCCTTCCTTCTGTAAGGCTAATACAGATACACAAGTTGTCAAGGGCCTAATGTACACATAGTTGTTATGACTGTCTCTCACTAGGAACCAGTACCGGATGGGAAATTCCCCTTGACTTGATACGCGTCGAGTAAATTAGTGGACTTGACCTGTGATTAGGAACGCGGTATCTTATCTATTCCGGTGGTTTGTTTGTACGTATCAAACAAGGTAAAATAGCAGCAATCACCGCTTGCAAAGTTGAACGGACGTGTGCGGACACCCTCACAATTACACCCAGGCTGTACCAATTCATGATTGATTTTATCGCCTTGGGGTTTTCATGACAGAACCAGCCCGAGAGTTTGTGATTAAGGCCAATGGGAACCGGGGCGGGGAGGGAGCAGAANGGGGGGGGGGGTTGAGAGGGAAATCTGGTTAAGAGAGGGGAGTCGGTGTGTGACCGCGATGACAGGGCGATATGTTGACATAAGAACGCCTACCTCTGTTAGTCACGCATGCTCGTGCACAAAGCAGACAAATGTGCCGGCAAACTTAGCATCCAAACTTCAGCGGTTTCTTGGACCGCTCGCTCCTGGGTGGTTTGTTTCCTACTAGACTCTACCCGATTCGTTCGCTCGGGTGTAAACAACTACAAAGGATAATTTTCCGATTGAAGATCGTATTTCCCAACATGCGTTTGAGTTTCATTTGAATGAATATCGTATTTTGAGAGTTTCTGAAAAGAAACCTTTTCAACCAAACTGATAAAGTACATTTGTTTCTGATGTTTTCGTGCCAAAATGTAGGAACAAAAATTCTGATTACCAATTCGTATCTAAATACGTTTGCCTTATTATGAGAAAACTCACACATGTGATAAATAGAGTCCTCGGGAATTCTTCATTATTATTATCAGGCTGGATCACAGTGGCTCTTTATTTTCCCTTGGTTCATTGCCAGCTCAATTCAATCAAAGCTCAGGTATGACCTCAAATCATTCTGACCTCCGGCCAGAGATAGTGAAATAATTGCGATCAGACCTTGAACATTAGTACGACCGGATCACAAAAAGCACTCCACTATCATGCTTATGTTTTTAAAGAGAAAATTAATTTAATGAGTTCAACAGGATAAAGGATTAGGGATTGACGACATGCTTAAATGAGAAGAATGAAGGATTTGATTGTATTAGATGATCATTTCGTCGTGTAAATGAGGCGTGAGCTGATAAGCTAGTAAGCGGTGGATGGCTGTTTCGACCTGNCCTGGTTGGGTCTCATCAGCAGTGCGAATCCATCAACCCAACTGGGAATCGAAGCCGGGACGATGGATTCGCACTGCTGATGAGACCAAACCAGATTAAAACAGTTACCCAGTGCTTCCTAGCTTTTCAGCCCACTCCTCATCTACAAGACGAATTTATCATCTAATGCTTGAGTCAGTTGAACGAGTTTCAAAGTTCCGTGGGTAACGTACAAACCAGTGGCGTTTGATTCGATGCTGAGACAGTTTTCTTTCAGTTATTTCCCTAAGAACCAACAAGTTACTAAAACCTCTTCCTATCATCTCCCGATGCTTTACTTGTAAAAACGATTTCGCTCAAAGGATTTCCTAGGACGAGAGGAAGACCGTCCGATCATCAAATCCTTGCGTGTTCCAATGAATGGGGTGTGTTTACCATGCACTAAACCGCTGGACAAGACAAACAATCATAATACCTTAAGAGGTCAAGGTGAATGGCATGGTTTCTTCATCTGCTGACCACCGACAACCTCTCCCCCCCCCCAAAAAAAAAAAAAAAAAACCAGANGGAAGATTGAGTTATTGCTCGAATGGTACTGAATCTTCAATACCAGTCAAATGTTGCTTTATCACGCGCAACCCATCCTGGACTAAATGGTGAAAATCAAGCCATCACAAATACAACATTGCAAATTAATCTTTCCAAGAAAAGAGTTATATGAACTTTTACCAACTTCAAGTTTCAGGTGTGTGCTAAATTTTCATGATAATGTGGGGAACATGAATGTTTAGTCAACAGTTTTATCTTAGAAAACCGAATAGAACCAAAACTTTTTAAAGATGGCTATTTACCTTTATATTCAACATTCGATTCATAAGTTTCAATAGGGTGCACTTTTCAACATTTCTTTAAATTAGTTTCCAGACTCTGATTAATTGTATTGCTCTTCAGAGCTTTCATCGGTAAAGAAACAACTATTTTAACTAATCATCCATCAGGCTTATTCTTTAACCCTCAATTCAATCAGTCAATCACTCCGCTGTGTTTCGCTGTTGCGTACAGTGTGCTAGTACGCACGCAGTTATCTTGGCATAAACTTTAGGAATTTTGGCCGGAAGAGAAACCATTTCAGCCCCAATGTTGTTCAACAGTTGCGTGGTGAATAAAATAATATGATTCTTAAAACCATTGTGACGCATGGTGCTCTCACTTGAACTTGATTAGGTAAAGCACTCCAGTCAGTCAAATCCGTGGGGTATGATACCGTTGCTATCTGCTTATGATGTTCGATGAAGTGGATACGTGCGCCGTTCTGGTGAGACTCTGGTTAGGACTTTATGTAGGGTTTTGCATTTCGGTTCGGCCTTCGTAATTCACACCAGTCGGTACTGTCCGGATAATGATAATGCAGAACTATTTCATCTGACCTCTGACCTTTTATGGATAAGTAAGAACCGCCTGGTTTTGCTCGTCACCTACGACAACTTGTCAGTGTTCATGCTGGAGTCATCCTGGATCAGGGGAAACTATTTTGACTTAATGTATGATAGCTGAGCCCACAGAGTGATGGATTCAAATAGTTCACCTAGATTTCGTGGAAGAATAAAAGGTAAAGAAATGGTTTCTATTGTTGGGACTTCGCTAATAGACTTCACTTCGAATAAGTTTTCAATTGACCTTAAACATGAATAATACACATGATGAAACTCGCATTGTGATTACATCATTGATGTATGGACTTGTAGTGTGTATTGATGTGCAAACGTGGTCAAGCGTAAGACGAATATGGGATAGAGCGATGAAACTCTTCACTATCAGAGCAGTCTTGGAACCGGGATTGGATGAGTGGGATTACATCACGGATTCATAAAAAGCAAATAAAAGTCACTTATAAGAATTCACGGAAACGCAAAGAAAAGGGAAAATGGGCATACACTGGATAGACTTAGCTCCTTTCTGTTTTTCGCATTCACGGAACGGACCGTACGGACGGTGTCCTGTGCATCGAAGATCAGAGGCCATGGTTAAGCAGAACGGGAGATCATAAGTTCAAATCTGAAAACGTCCGTCCGACGTTCCCGCTTATACTTTTTACCCAGACAGCATCTGAACCTCTATAGTCACCTCTTTCTGAAGTTGGTCATATAATTACATTCAATAACAATTTAATTTTAAAAATTATCATTTTTATATGCGTCTGCTCACTATTGAATTGTACTGTGCGAGTATATCAAACTTTTGACTGAGTTAGCATTACCTTTTTTCTCGTGCAACCAAATATATATTTATGCATATAAATTTAAAAAATAACTGTTCTATGGTAACGGTTAAACTAATAAGAATACAGGTGACTGTTCTTTGTTAGCTATTGGGAGAGGTCGTATCGAGGGAAAAGTAACGCACTGGTCCGGGAAGTATTTACGCACCATAAATCATTTACGTACATCATCTGTTCATTGACCGTCTATGTCTAAAAAGAGGCCAATTTTGACTGTATCATGAACATTTCTCTCTTGCACTTACCCGAAGTCACACTGGTGATGTTACCTAGCCTGGCTAGGCAATGAAATGCCCGCAAACAACACTTACAACTCCGCGAGCCCATCAACATCAACATTCACATTCCGAGCTACAATCATAGCTAAGAATGAAAGCATGCGTTATGCTTTGCATCGTCAGGCTGCCTGGTACGTTGTGTACCAGATAAAATTAATTTGTTTTATTTCCCGACATCCACCTTAGTTTGTCAGCTCATGTTTTCGGTTTCACAACTTCTGTTCTCTCGATCTACCTGTATAAAGGCTCAAAATAACCTAGATAACACCAATCCGAATGAACGTTTTTACTGTCACATACCCGAAAACGTAAATTTTCTCAAACATTTCGTAATTAACAAACGGAAATGAATAAAAAAGTCTTTATTTGCCCGCTCCCGAATTCGCTCACTTGTTTTCCGATGGTGGAAAACTGATGTGTGCTATTTGATTAAGTAGGAGAAAATTACAGATGATCGCCTGAAGACAAACCGTCTGCCCACAGACAAAATTAGGTATCTGTTGTCTGTTCGCAACCCCCCCTCCTGCATCTGAACTGAATCCAGTTCTGAATGTGTTGTTTTTTATCATGTTTGGCACGAGATTACAGATACCGGACTTGTGTACGATTCTTGTTTGCGTTTCGCCTTTTGAGATTTCATCTAATCCCAAAGTTTCAGTTGCATTTTTCATTAAAGCTATAAATGGGCTGCAGACAGATATTTCGCCCTGTTGTGGCTCGTCTGAAAAGATGAATCCGATTTCACCGCCCCTACGACAGTACTCTGCTTTTTTTCTTGGAAAAGTTTGTGCATATTTTGTATCTCCGGCGTTTATTTAGATGTTTTAACTAATTAGAATCATTTTTTTCAGTAAAATACAAAACTGAGGGATGGTTACCTTTTACGAAAGAATTTCTCAGTGGATGACACCAAACGGTGAGCCACATAAATCCACTTTCAAAAGAACAGCATAAGACCTAATAGAAAGTTGTACACGGTGTAGAAACCGTTACTTTTGTTCGTCTGTTTCTCACGAATCTGCACCAAAAATGGCACCAAATTGACCAGGAATCGCTCTCGTTCTCATAATATATTTTTCAAAGCATCTTGGAATGACAAACTTATTCACGACCACGTTATAAGGCAGACGGATCTAATTTCTGTCATGGAATGCGTAGCATGTCAGAATTAACCTTCCAGATAGAAATCTACTCCGGTTCGCTAAAGATTATGGTTTCGTGTTAATCACACATACACTCGTGAACCAAGTTGTCGCGTCGTGATTACTGTTGAGTTGAGGGCGCTTGCACGCGCATGCACGGTCGTACTCCCTCGGGATTAACCTTCACCTTGGCGTGAGTTGTGTGTGTGTTTGTACGGTACACCACGACCGCATAGCCTCCAGTGTTTTCTCGTCAACTTTAGAGCAGAGACTAAGACAATTTGCTTAATGGGTAGGGGGTCATTGGCCAGATCGAATCAGCCATAGAAAATGGTATGATTGTGCGTGCGCACGCACGCGAGCGAGCGAACGTGTGCGCGTCACAAAAACACCTTGCTTTAATTAACTAGCAGTCAGTCAATGAGGCTGACTATCGAGGAACAAGAATTGGGGTTATTCCACTGACTGCCATATCACGTAAGCCATCACCATCGGTGACACATAAAACAAGATTCTCAATGGCTGCCCAAGTGGAGTTAGAGGTCTCCAAAACTACCCTGCAATTCTGTTTCTGTACAAAAAATCAACGTGATGTACGATTATTTGAAGGTTTATCAACTTGCTTCTCGTTTTAATGATAAGCGTGTGCTCCAAAATAACTCTGGTAAAAGACGAATTCGACCTTTTGACACGAGACAGTGAATCCCCGTGTCTCGTGAGTATGAGAAATTATTACATCAATGACTAATGGAATTATTAAGATTAATCTGAACTACTTCGTTTACCGTGATTCTTAGCATTGTTTTTTCTTCACCTGTATAGAACGGGGGCGACTAGAGTGATAAGAAGGGGGTTAAATGTGATGAAAATATCTGTGATGAAGCACAAAAGGCACTGGACAACTGTTTCGTTCTGTTTTGACTCGTCAGCAGTGCGTCCTTTTCGTGTCCACGTCAGGGGCTCGAATTGCGTAAATTCACCTCGAACATTCACCTTCTGAAGTGATCAGTTTGGATTCGGATATAAAGGTAGCTGACTATATGTGTTGTCGGTACCAAACAGGAATTATTTTAAACTTTGACAAAATGATTTTCAACAAAAAGTAAATATAGAAGTGAGATCGCGCTCATCATATTCGTGCCAAATTGTTTCAAACAGTGAAAGAAAAGATGCCCACTGACCAATTTCTCTTTGCCCCGTCATCTGAGTGGTTTAAGTGTACACGAGGAGGACACTACAAACTTTTCATGGGCTGCCCAAAGCTCGGTTTCTGGAACAACCACTCGGTCATACAGTGCTCCAACATTCGAAACGTGAACTAGTTCATCCCTCTGAAACATGTGTGCACCGGTTTTATACGGTAAGCTAAAGGTACAACCAGAAGGATGAACAGAGATGCTTTTGAGTACTGCCCTTCGACTCCCGAAATAGAATAAGTAAATCACATCTGTAGCTCTATCACTGGACTCGTCGCCGCTGGTGGGGTAGAAAATATGTCCAAGTTTATTCGCAGTTGAGTGCAAATATGCACCAGAGAAATAAAGTGGTGCTCTTCATACATAACTGAGACTGTTTCAATTGCTGCATGACGTAGAAAATTATGTAACCAACAAATTGGATTCAAAATGTCATACATTAGACCCGAGAAAAGCTTAACCGGCTGCACACTAAGCCGACGCTACGGAAACGTTTGTCTACAATACAGTATCGTGTATTTCGACGTGTATTATTACATGTGATGTTTGAAATCGAGCTCTTCTGAGCACATGATATATCATCCATCGCAAATCGCGTATATACCAAATTTCGTAAATTTACGCCCGTTTATCATTTTAATACTGTATTGCCCTATATTGGCATCTTCTACGAGCCTCTCTCTATGGACATCTTAAAATGACAGCTATGTGTTGCTTCACTTACCTACCCAAATTATATATTGCTTTATTCAGGTTAACTGGAGTGCGCACCGGGCTTGCCCTGTCATTGTGCTTAAATGAAAGATTTTCTACAGTCAATATATAACTATATGTATATATTCTTCACGAGTATCTAATGAGTGATATGGGGGGTAAGTTTTTGCGGACGTGCTGTTCAACAGAGCGAATCAAATCGATGATTGTACATAATAATTTACTTTTGAGTTAGATGTTACCAACCGCGACAAATATGTTTGAACGCCTTTGTGTAAAATCATCGATTCAATTCACTGACGGACTGTTTTGCTTAGCATGTCCACAGGTCGAATACGCACTATATCGTTGATTAGTGATTTGTGACAAAAATGTACATCAAGTTCATAAATGGCTAGATGAGAGCTCATCTGATACGTGAACCTGACAGACGACGATCAAGGCGAAACCAGCCGGGTTCCTACAGGGAAATTTATTTACTATTATTTTGCTCTCAATGTATATATATATCTATATATATTGAGCAAAGAAAAAATAACATGCAATACGGCAATAGAATGATAATCGCTTGACTGAATCTTGCTTATTTATGAGTATGATAATATCAATTATCGAGTCAGTAATAAAAGACGATTCCTACAATTAGTAAGAAGGAGGAAGGCGAGTTCCCAAGTCCACAATTAATTAGATAGAGTTAGGCGTTGAATTTTTGGCAACGATTGCTTCATGTGGGTCAATATCGAATAACTCATATAATGCTTTTTATTTAAATTTTGCTTTGAACTTCGTACGATCCAAACAAGGAAATACACTTGTGTATAAAAGCTATGAGACAACAAGCGAGGTACGTTAGTGCCAGCGTGATCACTTAATGCCGGAAACCAATTAACTGCCCACACACTGGTATAATTTGACATTCATTGCTATTTTGAAGGACCTCGGTGGTGAAACACACGCTAAGTGTATTTTCAAAGTAATAACCCGCCGGATACCCATAAGAATGATCGAAGTCGCATTCTATGGTTTGTCTCTCCTCTTCCTCTCAGACGTGTGGAGGCTTGTATCTCCTATTTGCCCGTCCACCTACCCACTATCCAAGTGAAAATGTTGAACCGAGTCTGTTTTGCCCTCACTCCAACAGACCATTTGTGACATCTGTACGACTTGGTGATCTACGACGGTGCTTTCTCTCGCCCCTCGATTAATTTATCTGCGATCGCTGTCTTCATTTGCACCGAACCAAAGATAGTAGCACAAGTAAAACATTTGCACGCACTTATACACACAGAGTTACGCACAAACATGCACATCGGAACATCCCAAACAGATCAACAAGGGAGACATACGGACGGAGTTCGTTAGACCAAAAACGAACCTGCAACAGCACCAACAACAAATCAAATCCAGTCTGTTGCTTCTCTCGAGAAGCGGCCGAGTGGGTGTAATACTGGTCTATCGTATTGCCGACAAATGTATCCTATGGGCCACCCAACCACGTAACAATCTTACCGCTCCGTCACTTCTCGATTATCCCGATTATCTCACACGCATGCTTTCTATCCGCCCTTGGCTTGCTATCCGTACCCCCCCCCCCCCCGGTGGGGCCTATGAAATCCGTCGCGCTCGAGAACTTGTCACGATTATACCCAGTGCCGTTCTACTCACATCACCCACTCCCCGTGTAGATTTACGCCCTCCGGGGCTGTCTCTGCACTAATTTGCATAAGAGAAATTGCAGGAAGGGTTATGTGTGTGCATGTGTATATGTGTGTGTGCGTGCGTGCGTGAAACAAGTAAATGAAGGATGAAAAGTATGTCAGCTTGTGCTGGGTGGCTGACGGGCTCATTTTATTCGTAATTCTCAAACAGATACCAAGTTGCTTCAGCATCTTTGTCTCCTATCCCGGACCGGTTATTGTATCACCGTAGAGCGTTTGCGCATTGGTTCGGACTGGGGTAAGCGACCTGCAAAATAAAAATCAAGAATGAGGGTGAGACAAGACAGAAAGATTGGACACTTACGTACGCACCGGGAGTATGGCGAACCGGACAGGCAAACACACCAGTACACATTCACGAAGAAGGGTACATGCACTCCGGAGTCTGTGAGTTGACAGGAAATGATGGCAATAAAGACTAGTTTCGAATGACTCTTGCTCTCTCTTGCTCCCTGTTTGTCCCAGTGTGCACTGTGTATCGGGAAACATCATTCCTTTCCGGTTTCTCATCTGAATTTATTCTCGAGGATACACGGACCGAAGCTATTCCACATAACATCCTCCACATCATCGCCAACTGGGCACCTCACAAGACCGATCTTACACTACCCTCGAACGATCAAAATGGATAAAGAGCAGTAAGCTTAAAGAAGATTCAGCCGACATAAAAGGTAAAATTTCTTCCAGTAAGTGAGTGGGCGATCGACGGTCGGAGGGAGGGAAGAATAAGTGGATGCAATGAACTGATGGACAGTGGCTAGTGTTATCAGAACACAGCTAAAACTAAATCACGATGCACACATGACATTTATACAATTCAGACAAAATTGACAAAGGGAGCTACGCTTCTAATAAAATCTCGAAATAACTGCTCCGTTCTATTACCTAAACAGATTTCTTTTTTATTTTACCCCGAAAACAACTGAACTAACTCTTCATTTGAAGTTTCTTCCAAACAAAACATAATGAAGTATCAGGAGTTGGTATCAAACTCAAAATATGAACTTTCTGTGTCCGGGGAGAGTACACACATTCCATGGATCGAACTAGTGGACTTTCCAAGGGCAATAAGATCTGTGAAATAACACTAATTGTTTCATCAAACAGAATAAATAACAGCACAATCATGATCCGGAGGTGAATGAACGGTGGTCCGTACGTTCACTTAAAGCATTGGGATGAATAGAACTGTCAGGAGACGTGGAATACGGTTCCGAATATTGCTTCGTAAACCTATTGTTTATGCAACTTAGAGAAATTTCTATGCCAGAAAATGCAATTCGTATCATCCGTACGTGTAAACGCAGTGCTTTGGTTTAATAGTTAGTCCATAGTACTATGCAACACGGATGAAAACAGCCAAAAGGTTAGGACAGTTTTGTTTTCCCGTGCAAAACACGTCCCCATGGGATGAGCCAACTCTTCTACTGTTACTAGTGTGTGGATAGTTTGCTCAGTTGTGCGACTATTGACATTTGGATTATTACTATCTATTCCTAGTTAGCTCATGAAAGGAATTCCTTCCGGAGTATGTTCAGCATGACAAGAGAACAAGGGTTTAGAAGCAAACGGTTCTTTTAGCGATTCATGTACGGAACATTTTCGGAAGTGGTTTGATCAGGGATAGTTTTTAGTCAACCAGATTTCACAGTTGGCAGTTGAGCCACAGAAAGAGAGAGAGAGGATGGGAGAGATGTGCATCGCATTGAATCGATCTTATAAGGTAATAATATAGCTACAAAATAACTTGAATAACACCAAATTGTGATTGAATATTGATCAATTGGTAAAATGCCACATCAGATGACAGTTTGTCTACAGGCTCCATCGCTACTTTGCGACTATGATCTGATAGTTGAATCTCATTTGTTTGGTTTATCAAAACCAGGTTTCTTCAGAAATTTGAACAAATAAGATGAGCTGGTTGGTGAAGGCAGTTCATAACCCACATACATCATGTGATCAAAATATTCGGTCTAATAGTAAGGGACAATGAGAGCCAACAAGGTGATGGTGGCCAAGTGGTTGGGTCGCCGACTATTGACCTGGGTGTCCCGGGTTCAAGCCCCGCCGCCCGTCTTCCCTGTATCTGTATTTTCCCCAGGCAGCCCTTGTATGGCCGCAGCCTCCTTCCTGAAAGTTGACTGTGTATTTGTATATTCAATAAATAGAAAAGGAAATGAAAAAGACATTTATTTATTTTACATTTATGAATAGCTATGCATTGCTTTCCAGCTTTCAATTCACGTGTCCAATGCTCAGTGAGTGATAAAATGAAACCTGGGTTGTTGCCTTCCGAATTAGAGAATAAGATTGGTTAGTTTTAAACCTGCCTGTGTCTGTACATAATGGCGCAAATCCCAACGCGAAATTCATATTTCAAAGCAACAGACATCTCGCTTACAAGGTCGATTGACCGTTTCAAAACTAGCAATTCAAGAAAAATTCCAAGATTCATACAACTCCGTCACCTCTAGATTAGTCTCGAGTCCTATCAACAATATTATCAATGTGAAATCAACTGTGGTAAAATTTTTGGCTACAGAAGCCACCTTTGAAGGACTGAGAAACATATTGGTATAAAAGCAGTGGACCTCCGATGGAACGCTTAACTGCTGCACAGAAGCTAGGGATGCAAGACTACACCATTCACTAAAATTCCTGGACCGTCGACGCCAAGCTACACACTCGGCAAAAAGAGATCGTAGACGGTATTGGTTCGTATTTGCAGCGAGGATGGAAACAGTACCCGCTTCTGATGATTTTGAGAATCTTTTCCGAATAACGCGCTCCCCTTCAGGAAGTACACCATTTCCATCCTCTTTACTGCGGGACCACAGCAAACACTTCACACGGGGAGACAGACAAAATCTCCAAAGACGGGTTGAACCCGTCAGTTAACTGTTGAACCGCTTTTCCTTCCCGACTAGGCCGTATCGCTATCGAGCAATATGAATTCAAACTGTAATCATATAGCAGATCAAACCTCGTTCCTGCTAGCATAGTGATGAGAAACAAGCAGTCTCCCGGCGAAGAAGGCATCTATCCGAGATCCATGAAGTTTGACTGTCGACTCTACTGGAACCACCAGCTGCACTATTGTATCCTATCTAGCACACAAAAAAGACTAGACAGAATCGATTCTACTCAGTATTCTAAAAAATGGCAATAAAGCGAGTTGCACAAACTACAGGCCATCAGCCCAATCAAATGGCGATCAACATTTTCATCCCTACCCTGCTCAACCGCATTTTTACAGAATGTGACAAAATAACACTTTGTACTAGCATGGTTACAGCCACGATAAAGATAGTGTTCTAATTCCACAGGCGTTGCTCGGTCGAGGATGGTTGTTTATTGAGGATTACAGATGGGACATCACTGATTTGGTATACATAACACAGAAATCTCATCAGAAACATACCATCGCAGTTCCTGGCCTCACAATGAGTAATGAATGTAGCAATCGATAGTTATTCTTTGAGACTCAGCAATTCCCCCCGGTGATCTTGTTCATTTTTCATCGTCGAAATAAATAACCAACTGTTACCCACTACTCACAAATGTGAGTAGTACCTCACAACCATTGCACCGATCACATCCACAGATTACTGCTAATCACAGAATGTTTTCAAAGGTTCCTACAGCGAAATTCTGACAGCTTCATGGAACTACGTTCGGCTCCGTTGCTAAACGGTCACTTTGCAGAATTTCTTTTCAATTCGTTTACTGAGTATGCTATACCATAATATACTGCCATTTTCAGGGAGGAGGAAGCGGTCGGTCGAGGGCGGTATAACAACACCTAATTAGGAAATTCGGATGGTGGTGATGGGATTCGAACACAAGTCCTCCGCAATGGTAATTATGGTGACGTTACAAACAGGACACTAGCACTCATGCATGCCGATGGGATGCTCCATAAATGCAGAAGGCTAATAAGCTCATACTACTACGTACAGCGAGTGCGCATTCGCGTCCACGGCCACCAGAAGTGAAAGAAAAAATACTGGAAAGCTTTGACCACCGGTACCTGCGATACATGTCTAAAATTAAATAGCGTGAGAGGGCTTCGGATTTCCTCTGTCAACATTACGTGCATATAGAGAGGATGTCCTTGTTTCTCTCACGACGCAGTGGTGAGTTGATCATAACGGCTGGTCGGAAGCAGAGTTCATAAAGACAGTCTCATCGTCGACACTTTGTCCGAGTGTTTCCTTCGGGATCAGTCAAAGAAGTGGACTAGCAAAGTCAAATCCAAAACAGATGCCTTAACTCTCGTTTATTTTATAGTGCCCAACTGGCGCTACAACTGCGTTTCACGGGGCGCCGGCCGTGTTGCGGATCGTAATGCATAGATAGCTGCAATCGGACACATTCGAGATTTTGACTAATCCTCACATGGAAGATAGTCGCATAGAAGGGTCAGCAGCTAGAGGCAATAACTGTTGCTAAGGGGGACAAAAACTTATCACAACCCACAGGTTAGTTGCTTGTCAAAGTTGTAAGAGAAGTTGCTTATTTACCTCATTGACCTCACTGACTTTCAGCCTACTTTATTTGAATACTCCTATTCTACGACCTTAGCTTTGACAATAAAGGTACGTATATATACACATGCATAAAGTTAACTATATAACGAATCGAACGGTCAACTTGGACATTGTAAAACACCGCAGAGGTTTGGAATTCATCGATGGTAATTTACAGTGTACCTCATTGTAAGGCCATACTCGGAATACTGAGCGTTTGACAGATCTGATTATAGAATTAATATTCTCAAATGAACCGCAGAGGAATTTATCTTTACTTAATAGGTATGGTAGCAAAAACATCGAAAATACTGTAAATATTTCATAAATTTGTCCCGTATATTCACTTTGCTGAATTAGAACAAAGGTAGACAATGAAGGGGGCCAGTGCTCAAAACGAAGCATTATTTTAATGTCAAAACCCATCGGTTCTCTTTGTCGAGTACCCTTAGAACAAAAATCAATTTGAAATGCTGCTGCCTACCAGTCGTATCCGAACAGTCTATCCGCAAATACTTGTCTTAATTCACTTCCTTGAGAGCAGTTGAACAAAACGACATAAAGTGGGAAAAATGTACCAAGGTTCATGAGGTGTACTTGAGGTGAAAAAAAACAGAAACTGGAATGTGCTAGAAAAGGGATTAATGACGACCACTCCGTAGATATCCAGTGATAAAATTGAACAAACGTGATGGAGCATGGATGTTGTAGCAGGAAATCCGTTAATATACTGTCATTGATAGGTGCAACAAAATGAAAGCAAAAAAATTAACGACTAGTTTTGGTGTTTGTAGCTTGTAAGGGAATTACAGACGATTGGTTATAGTCCAGGCAGGCTGTAGCAGCCGTTCTTAGATAGGTATCTACTGCGCGGCCGATAGTGACTCGAATAGGCATACGCGATGCAGATCGCGATCACGACGAGCAACTCGTGTGCCTACTCCCAATCCGGTGGTGAATTATCGCTGAGGTTGGCCTACGGGTCACGTTCACGGTTGGTCGTTTAGGGCTGACTGATTGCAGCAACTGCACATATCAAGGCATGTATTCAGTCATTGCATGATATCAAGAACAAGGGTCAGCAAACCATAGACTTTTCGAGTCAAGTATGTCCTATATTTTTTTTCCTCTCATTGATCTATATAAATATATATGCTATGTCACAAAAATCACTTGAAAATCGGATGTATAAACCGAAAACGGTGTGCAACCGGCCGCGGCCTCCTCATACTGCTGAAGATCGAATTGTGATAAGCTCCGAACAGAACAACATTGTGGTCTGTTACATACTACTGACTTTAGTCTAATTCATAATGATTAGGAAAACCATATAAATATTGAGAGCACCACCACTAATTACTATAAAGCCTAAGAATAGAATACATGAAGCCATTTGCCTTCGGTGCATAATTTAGTGTCCAAAAGCAGCTTTACAAAATCATTAGCGATAACTGCGTGAATTAACGCTCAGTTGAGATCAACTGGTTACTTGATATCGTGAAAAAAGAACTGATGAGAGACACATCAAGGATCATGTGAACTGTTACGATGTAAACAATATATCGATTAGTGCTTTCGGTACTATTAAAACCAAACATAAGATCATCTTTGTCCTCACCAGCACATAATTTTCAAAACCTGCATTGATTTTCCACATAAACAGAAGTGTTATTTGATGACTGATAATTAATTACCGGGGAGCGACTCGTACCTGTTATTTGGTGTGCGAATTTCCAAAACATTTCGCCTCCTACCCTGTTTCATTTCGGGACTATTTGACTTCCGTTTAAAGGATGACAAAACGGTTTGAAAACGTATGAATATGACCCCACGAACAATCACTTTCATGCATGCATTATTAAAAAGCTTGGTATTTCACCAGCTCCCATTTTCTCTCTCTCTCTCTCGCTCTCCCCGTGTTCATCTCTGGCGACAGGTATTTCTGAATCATTTAATCGATGTCTGTACCACTGTTAGTCCGGACATACAAAACAATTCATTATTCTGCACCCAAATCGAACACAGTCTAAGCTTTCCTTCCGTAGGAAAAGCTTTCACAAGTTTGGCATATTGTATATTGTGCAGTCGAAGTGACCGATGAAGAAAAGTCAATTGCCTACTTCAAGAATCGTTGTCGGTCTGGAGTATTATCCTCAAACTCGCTTATCCATATTTGCGCGCGTGCGTGTGTGGTAAACATAGGTGAGCGAATTCGAAAACTCATGAAATGCTATCATAATGGATAGGATCACGTAACCTTATGAGACCCCAGTCACTTGTACGCGACCAATCTCTCGGGTTCGGTACTCCATGCGTCACGTTTCATTCGTTCAAGTGCATCTCATACTCATAGTCACAAACGCACACTAATGAAGTTTAGTCTCCGCTGTATAGAAATGGACTACTACTGTCGCCGAGCGGTACCCCACAGGTTCACCTCACTCCTACTCACCCACCCACCCCCACTCAAGTAGGGTAGTCTCTTTCCGCTACTGTTTGGCAGTCGACTATAGTGATCCTGGGGGACGTGGTAAATTATTCTACCTATCTATCCAACTCCTCGTGTTCGAACCTCGATAAAACAGAGCAGTTTGCTCCGATTCATCAGCAGTCTTTTTCCTCCATCTCATACTCCGATCCTTTCTCCTCCCCCCCCACTCCTCAGCCCCGCCCCCTCTGCACTCCCGCCTTTACTACTGCATGCCAAGTTCCAACAGACAGCATCAACTCCCACTCCCAATAGTTCCGTTCTTTCATTTGGTGCAGGTTGGGGATTCTGGTGACCACCCCCCTGAGCAAAACTCAAATATTCGCGTTTTATTTGGCTACAATCTCCATTGAACAAAACACAGCTAATTGATGCAGACGAACCTCGATGCTTGCTTGCTTGCTCACAATGTGCAGCTGGTATTCGAGCAAATTCACCGCCGTGCATGCATGCAAGCAGACGCTGCTAGCAAACAGCTTCCTCTCAACACGGTAAATGACTAGTTATACGGGTGGGTGGGTAAGTGTGTGTATGTGTATGCGTGAGTGCGTACATGCTTGAGTATTTGTGCATGCAGTCGGAGGTAGCGTACGCCCCGTGCGGTCGTATGATCTCGCGAGGAATTTTTATTGGTTTGCTACTTTTTCAGCGTTTCTTTTGAATGTCTATCAGTCTAAAGTATTCGCACGTTCCAAGTCAATCCAAGCTCAGCTTGCTTGAGAACACAATCGGTTTAATCACATGTACCAATCCACGGTGTGTTCTGAATGGACTGTGCGAGGGTAATTATCAGGTAAGCGATTAATATGTTATACTTGTCAGGCGTTGTTGAATTTCGTTCAATTCTATTGTCTCTAAATGCGTGGGTGTTATCCTAAAAAGAAGGACAAAACGTTGCATAATATCTCTTGATAGTTTAACTCACGTTGTCTGGTGGTTTTTGCATCACAGCTTCGTTCCGTAATACTGTAATCCGCTGCTTTCTGCCATAATTCATTCGGTGACAGAATAGATAAATACCAGAATGCTGCAGTTCTGTGCTTGGCAAATAAAATCATGGAGGTCAGTAGCAAAATAAGTTGGTTAAGTGCATTTGCAAACAGGTATTCTTTCTCTTCCTGTATCGGACCTCCTGGGCTACCGTATTTGTTCGTTTGATCCTTTCTCAAAACAAAGAAACATTTTAGGTGGATTAAGTTGCCAAATATCTGAACTACATCTTAGAATTGGATACCCATTTGAGTTGCGTTTTTTCTACTTCGTAACATTATGCTATCTAGAAAAGAAGTTTTGTTCTGCAATGATGGAAATTCGATGAACTTTTGCTGTTACTGTTATTAGTATTATAATTGAAATAAGCTAAGCAAGATGACCTTTGAAGGTCTTGCCTGAAATGAAAATTACGTATTGAATACGCCTGTGAGTAAGGTTTTCTGAAGCCGAGTTACCAGCGGCAACTTTTAAATCAGCTATCTTGGGAACAAACAACAGTGCCTTCTATAGAAATTTTCTCTCTATAACTTTCAGGTAGCGGGAAGTGGTCAATCAAAGGGCTGTCGTACAACAATCGATAATCAGGGGAGTCAGACACTGGTTGTGGGATTCATACACACGTCCTTTGGGATGATAACTAGGTGACGCTAACATTGTTTTCATTTTCATTTTAAACTGATCTACTAATTATTGTGTATGGGGAACTGCCTTTTGAAACATTCGATAAACAGAATTTGAAATAAGAATGTAATTTATGTTATACACGTGAGCACTATACGTTGCCGTCAGTTGAAGAACTCAAAACTGCAGGATTGTTCAAAACACGTTTCATTTTTCACGTAATTGGAGATGGTTATTACAAAATTTAACTTTCTCTCATTTAAATGTACTAGCAGGAAGTAAAACCATGACAATTACAGGCAGGTGCCAGTTATGACATCCAAACGCGAGGCCACGTGCTTCCACCAATTCTTGTAGGGGTTAATCAAGCTTTTGCAAAAGGTCACTTGTACCACGCACTCAACACATTGAATAATGAGTCAGACTTGGCTTTGATTACAGAACAACGCTTAGTAAAACAATGGGGTAAATCTGTTCGCATGATGAACAGTTCAGAAAACCACTAAATGTGTAATAAACGCAATACGCCGTTTCCTGACTATCTGCAAATACCCAGAACAATTGTCAGCATAACAAGTCAATCAGATAAAGTAGGGAGGTGACAGAATACTCTGATATCTCCCTAGAAGTTTTAATATCATCATCTGCGACATTGTTTATCGCGTCATCTGTAAAAGTAAATCAAGGTTGTTCTCTCGCATGCACGTACAATTCAGTCCTTTTTTACTCTGGACTAGTTACACAGAGCAATCATAAAACTGTACTCACAGATTGTATTTGATTACCGTTTTAATGAGTTAATGCTATGCGCTAGCTTATTTCAGTGATGGGTGAAAGCAAATAATGGTAGTTTAAAACAAATCAATTGTGATGAGTGTATGACAAATTCATCGTGTAAATGGGGCGCGAGCTGAAAAGTCAAGAAGATCTGGACAGCTGTTTCCTCCTGGTTGAGTCTCATCGGCAATGCGCTTAAATCCATTGACCCAACTAGGGATCGAACCTGAGACGATGGATTCGCACCGACCAAACCAGGTCAAAACAGCTGTCCACTGCTTCTTAGCTTTTCAGATCTTCACGATTAATTATTCTTATAGTCCAATCAAATCCTCCGCTGCTCTTATGATGATAATGTTCAAATGCGCATTCAGAAGGAAATTCACTCTATCACCACCAACCCTTATTTATAAATTCTAAACTGAAATTCAAATCCGTTCATGGTTAATTGATAGCTAATAACGTTTAACACAATTTATGTTTGTCATATCCTATTCTCGTGATCTCTTTTATTTATGTACAGCTTAGATACGGTTCATACAAAACCGGCACTTGTCATTCTGTCTCATCATTAGGGGATTGAATTTGGCTCCTGTTTCATGCATGATACATCTAGTTTGTCAAGGGAAAAATATTCATTATACACCAAACATTGGAACAGCCTTTTGATTGATATTTCAAAGTTCATATTTTTGAAATGAGCGGAATTGGGAGTTATAAGGTTCGTTTATGAAGTTGACGAAGTTTGTGACAAACAATCTAGTAATGCAGCCTAGAAGACAGACTGAAAAACGTCCGTTGTTTGATCATTGACGTGCTATCTGACAG
>UZAN01043210.1:5541-20682 GCA_900618425.1 Echinostoma caproni
CACCGAATCAGAGGTCTTGGAGATCCCGCGATCAACACGAGTAAAGCGATCGGTGAACCGGTACTTGAATGTTCAAGCATAAATCTTGTGTGTGTGTGTGTGTGTGTGCAATGGCGTTGCACCCGTTGACCTTGTCTGAACAGAAACACACAGTTGGTCACCTAATTGGTCTGTTCCCGAATGGATCGGTCATGGTCGCAGAGATATGTCCGTACTCGGATCACATTGCACATTGTTTCATTTTCATGTATGCTGCTGACTACGTGTCGCACAGACGTTGCACACGATACACTAGTAGCGTGTTCTTATCTTATTTCGTGTTCTAAACAAAACATAATGCTCTGAATTCCGTTACGCACACAGTTCGGAAACATAGCACATTAACTTATACTGACCAATCAGTCCGGGTTTGCCTATCTATTGTAATACTGCGAACCGGTGCAACAGAACACGACGTGATCGATTGACGGGATCACAAAGCTACCGGGCAGGTGTTTTAAATTGCTAATACCTTTGATCCTCCCTCCGTACGTTCATAAGCTCAGACCATTAGGGCAAGAATGAGTTTTTATTGTTGTTGTTGTTGTTGTTGTTATGTTTCCTTCTCCTCGGAGTGTGAAGGGAAATGGAGCCACACAATTAAGTGCGGATGACTGAAACGACAGCCAGAATGATCTGCATGTGTGTATGTGTATGCATGAGACCATACGGTAGACAAAAAACGTTGCCAGTACAGCCGGAATCCAACCCATTTTCTGGTTCATCCAGGTGGAAAGGTAGATAATAAATGAGTATCTATACCACAGCGTCAGCATGTCTAACTCATAAGTGGCAGGTTGAATTAGTGCGGTTGTGCGTGACTCTGACCTCACGTTGAGTTTGGGACGATTGTGTACATTTTTGTGAGATTTCTACACTGTCAGTTTTACCTGTGAGTGTGACAATCGGAATACGAGAACCCGTACCCTTGTGCTCAAAACTGCATTGACTCCAACCTGAATTGTGGGAACCAATGAAATACACCGAGAATTGATAGCAGCATGTGCCAATGCTTATTGATAGAAATGGAACATGTTTTATAGAAAGTAATAAACCATTTCATTGGTTGGAGAACCATCATCGTCCAATTATGTAACCGTTTGCGCAGACGAGTCCCATGTACTAACTCTGATCTAATGTTCGTCCGGTGTACCATTGGTCCACCCTCCTGAACTTTGATTGGACGACACGAAGTTGTACTTGGAATGCGATCACGTATGTGTGGGTCACCATACTGAGACTACTTGTCGAGAATCACAAATCGTAGATTTTTGAACACAAGACATCAAAATAGGTGCAACATTTGCGAGTTCAGTGGAAAGGGAAATGAAGGCAACTGAAATGCTTCGATGATTCTGAACTAGTGTACTATGTCGTTAACCGTTACCACAGATTGTAATCAACTAAGTGGAGAGTAAAAACATTGAGGGAATAGTATATGATTAGATCTGAATTAATTTCGTGCTGTTTGTGCAATGAACTTCTTGTTCGTGATATTCATGTGACTGTCACCGAAGCTGACAATGACTAGAATGCTCCCATTGGCGCAAATATCATCAGGATCGGCCAAGTCTGTTCACCTCTCGGGTGTTCGCTCTTGGGAGGAAAATTTGAAAACAAAACAAAATACTAGAGAAAACAAATATCCTCTGTGAACTAATCAATGCACATCGGACGTGAAAGAAATGCACCACATGTAAAATAGCCGTTTCAGCTATCCGAAGTGAATCGATTTCTTGCGTGGTTGTCCAGGGTTAGTTAATTTCTGGAAGCAATGTGTTTTCCCGTCACGAGTTTGAATAAAGAAGTCCGAAACATGGGTTTGCACAATGTATTCATGGTCATTTCGCTGCATCTGTACACGTGCACATACTGCAGTCAAAGTCATTTTTATATAGTCAGTGAGATAACTACCGTGAAAGGAAGATATAATTGTTAATCACAACACACGACATAATAACACAAAGAACGGGAGAGGGTGGGGGTGTAATCACCAAGTCAAAGCGAATGTGATTAACCAGTCACGTTGTTTGCATAGATCGGGTTTGAGGGTACGGATGTCTAGAACCTCGGCAAATCTCAATAACTTTGTTTATTGTGTTGTAGATGACCTGAAATGCGTGAGGTGGAGTGGCACAATGTTTTTGTTCGAATAAGTGGTGTTATCAAAGATCTTAGTCTTTTCTGCTCATTCGATGACGTAACAGTTTTGAACTTGTCGTCCATTGTTTTCCTAACCCACATCGGGATGTGTTCGGCCATTCGGTGACGTATTCCTTCGGTTGTCAATTCCGTACACGGAACAAATTGAATCGTACTCTTCAAGGTAACCTCCCCTCGATCGAGCAGTTTTCTTCTTCTTTATCGTCACTTTCCGGAGTAACAGTCTGTCTATTTCGTATATGTGGTGTTGTTCCGACTGACAGCGAAATCGCAAATGCCGGGAGAATGATATGCCTCTCGCCACGAAAGATGATTATGTCAAGTCATCCGAAAATAGTATCATCGGTGCATAGTTGCTTGCTGGACTATCTGAGCGACCCACACAGGAATGCGGTGATGGTGGTGCAATCGTTTAATCGCTGTCACCGGCGTGTTTTGGACCCCGTGGTCCGAGGTTCGAGCCCCGCCACTGCCACCCGACTTTGGTGGTAGACAGCTTTGCTGTCGTCCGGTTTAATACCACACCTAACCTATCGGGGCCCTATGTGATTCACCACTCCAAGTCCTGGAGCTTAGGTTGCCGATTGCCATCACTGAACAGTAGGTCCTCGTGACTATGGGATCCAACCTGTCTGCTGTTCATCATATAGTATAATGAAGAGATTTGTTCCTTTAAAATACAGCAATTTTCGAAGCGTCTGAAAACAATCGTCAAACCTGTGACCTCTTGGCAAGCTCAAATTACCTATTGTGTTGCATCCAGGAAAGTAATCTGAAAAAAGAACGTAATCCACCAGTTCCTGATCTTCGGAAGCGCGGTCTTTACGCCGGCGACACGATCAATTAAATCGAAAGGACCGGAGCTTTGCTGTTGCGATTAACGTGAAAAGTAGCTACGTAACAGTGCTTAACTGTGTTGGAGTGCGACGGGGTTACGTAACATGAGAAGAATCGATCGTCATTCCGGGAGCATTTGCTCATAGATTCGGAATCCATATGTAAAATCTGTCTCCGGACGTCCGCTCTCGTCTGAGAGCGCGACAATACAGCCTCAACATGTCTTCTGATATTTTATGGTTCAGTGTCTTTGCATGCGGTTGCTTTTCCCTTGGATTTTTGAACCAAGCTGTGATAGGAACGACCAAACACTGGGAAAAAATGACGATACACAGAAACGAGCTGCGGCCCCGTTGAGAGATTTTTATTTAGACTAACAGAGCTTCATCATTCCCAAATCATGAGGCAATATGATTGCGTCGTACAGATTTGTGCAGCCAACCACTGCACGTGCGAAAACCACCGACCTGCTCTCTTTCTACCGCTATCTTCATTGTACCGGCGAATGGCTCCGGTGAGCAATGCAAAACCATTCGTAGGCAGCATTCGCCGCATCAGAGATAACCCTTAGGTGATTTTCAGATACTTCGGAAACTCGAAATTCCCCGCGTTGATGCTGGTCTCATTTTTCACATCTACACGGACATGCCGATGCCGGATAAAGTCCCGTGTTCTCGTGAAAATTGCGGACCCCCAAATGCCTACATTGTCACCGCTCGCAAGTGTCACCCTTTGAACGATCTCTTACTACTCTCATTCTTTCCCCCTAAACCCAGCGCAGTGGTTTATACAGACCACGGACACTACACGGCAGTTCAAGTATTTGACATTTGTCACAACATGGGGCTCATGATGTATTCTTAACATTGGATCAAGTACCGTTTGTCGTTGATGTGTAAAAGTAAACGACCGCGTAGTCGTGTTTGGTAGTCAGGGATTTCGGGAACAAAATCATCTGTCTGTTCAGACGGGGGTGATCGTAGCGCGTCAGTCGATGAAAAGAACCAGCTATATTATCAGTTCTATCCAATTATTAGGCGATTTCGAATCCTCGGAAACAAATGAGTGCTTTTAACTGTTTAGATAAATCAAGATCACTCGGGAAGATTGTTTCAGTTTCGCGAAATAGAAAGCCTATTTAATCACTGCCTTTTGTATCACACATACAGAGAGCAAAGGACATAATGTTGGTAAGCCCAATGTTATGAATACTCTGAGATGAGAGAGTACAAACCGGAGAGAATGAGTCTTCTAATTCTGCTTTCGGAAAGAAAAAAATTGAAATTCTCCGGAATAAAAGACCTGTTGCGGCACCAAAGCAAGACTACTTTGATGATGGTATCTGGTTGTTTGAGTATAGGAACCAGTGGAACCGGCAATGCAGAGACCGTGATACTACCGGCATAATCAGGACTAGGGAACAACTAACTGACAATGGGCTATGGAGATGAGAGTCGGACTGCAAATGGGGCTAATGGTTTTTCGTCGAATTTCATCAACAAAAGATGAAAAATAGGACAGAGATCCATTCATTCATCTGACACAATTTTAGTACTCAATAGCGTGTAAATGTGAGATTCGTATAATAGAAAATATATATATATATAAAGAGAAATCCGTTTGGTGCGCAAGACAAAATCACTTTTGTGCACAGCATGGGAAGTTCGCAGTTCAAGAAAAAATAAGGATCACAAGATAGTGCGCGCGGAGAGAATGAGATTGTGAAGCGAGCCCGAAACGTCAAATAAGCAAAGAGCGATCAGGCGACTGCCGCTTTGAGGAAACGGACAGCACAGATGTTCATCGGGGTTGGAGATGAAATACACATGATTTCCGGTTGCTTAGACCAGCATTGTTAGACTAGATACGGGATGGTATCATCTCTAACGANAGAATCGAGTCATCAACAGACGCTCGGATAAGATATGGATCGATCTGTAACACAAAGGAAGTGTTGGAGAAAGAAATGCCTGTTCCGCTGGGTATACTGCGTGAGCGATTCATCTACGCAAACGGCATAATTTCAGCTCGAGAAGTGCCGCCACGGTCTCAGTAGTTCGTTTCGTTCCACGTGCGATTGCGAACCGGCCTGCGACCAGGGATTTCATTAAAGATAACAGTAAAATTAAGTGACAAAGGTACGGTTCTGATGACTCATAGTTTTAACGAATGTGCGGAACTCTTTGCAACAAGTTTGGAGCATTCGCCAAAGTAAGGACAAACAGTCAACAGAAAATACGAACCAGTTAAAGAGCGCATATTTTAAAAATAACTGGTAGGATGTCAATGAGGTCAGGTTTACTTATATCGAAACTTTCTGGGGATGAAACAAGAGAGGGAAACAGGAGCGACCTAACCTCGAACCGAAGCAAGAACTTCGGAGCATCGGAAAAAAGACACCAGAAGAATTCAAGAAAGAGAGAAGCTGGAGGAGTCAAAAAGAATCAGAAAATGATGTTTTCGGGAAAATAAAATAACAGTTGGCTGGTATCCGGACAGTTTTGGGCACACTATTTTGTTGGCAGCCAACATTTCAGATATGTATACAGTTGAATAGAAGGACTATGACGATCTCATTGGACCGTTTACGATGCAAAGGCAAAACCATTACCACACCTTCTTTGTTCCATTTACACGTGGAAACTACAATACGTTCCATAACTCCTGACGGACAGCATTGCATACGTAACGCGCGCGCGGGATTTGAGCTGTCCCCACAACTCATCCGACAATTAATTTCGCTTGAGTATCTGATAAAAGCAGTGACTGCTAGTGATGAAACCGATGGATAGGAATCAGATCCCAAAATTCACCTAGAACGAGTTTATACGGGATGAAAGAGACAGAGTCTAAAATGGCAGGATCAGTTCCCATTCAACCTTATCTAGTCCAAATTCCCGATGTGACTTCAGTACTGTAAATAAAGTCTGTGCATATCGGCTTAAATATAACCAGTGCTCACGCGGACAATTGTCACTCGAAAACAGGCACCAGCTAAGTTACGATGATGAGGTTTTGGGGTTTTTTCTCTATGGTCATCAATGAAGTGTATGATGTCAGTATATGACTAAAGGAACACTGATATTTCATCTTGCTAAACAAAAGATCTGTGTGAAAACTACTCTAACAATGAACAAACTCAGTCGCGTTGTTGCCGCATTGACCATAGAACACTATGTTCCGTCTGCTGATGACATTCAATGAAAGCATAACACAATTCAAGTCGATGATCCGAATTTGAGACAATTTTACTCGCGCACACCAGATCTTCTTCGTCTCGTTCCCGTGCAGAACAAATCAGATCAGACAATCGAACGAGGTGGACTGCAAAAAATGGAATACTCCGCAGAGCGAACAATTACTGTGATAGCAAAAAAGAAAAGAAAATGATAGCGATCCGGGATCAGTGGATGATGATGATGATTAAAGACAGAGAGAGAGCAAAACGCGGTGGCGTTCAGGGCAATATCCCAGTTAGCGCGATAAGCCGTGGATGCATGTGAAACAAACGTGAAGAAGAAACCAGAAAAAAGGGGTGGGGTGAGAAACCAATAACGGGCCGGTGCTTGTAGATGACCGCGAACCACATTTCGGAACCAGGCTGTGCAACATGGAGAAAAGCCTTGGAGGTAATTGTCGACGGATGATGTGTAAGGCGCAGGGAAATTATGCCATTCGAATTCCGCACAAAAAAGGAGCATGGTGAGGGGTGTGTGTGAGGGAGGGAACAGACAAAGCCGAAGAATGCACGCACGCACACACACACATACGGACTAGTAAACAAAGTGAAGGTATTCCTTCGCATATGATAAACAAAATGATACAGTGATGTGTGCAAAGCGCGGTGTATGGGGTTTATCGACAGGTTGAGAAAGTCAATCAATCGAAGGAGTGGGGCGGGTGGGGGGATCACGGGACATTAAAAACGGGAAGACAATTCAGTGGTGACAATCAGACGACGACAGCAGACATTTGGGAGACGGGGGTAAAATGAGCTAGCGGAATAACACTATTCGCGCAACTCATGAAGGCCGATTCAGAGTGACAGTTGAAATGCGTCAACTTAGTGCGAACGCTCATTTGCCAAACAGAAGACAGAGCTGTAACAAAATGGGAAATCCGAAGAAACAATGGACTGTCGTACGAATATGATCACGGAACAGGTGACCCAACAAGTCGAATGAGAACTTTGGCATATCCGTGCAACTCAGATTCAACGGGGACCTGACCAGGAGCCGGTGGTGAATTCTGAATTTGCAAAATGATAAGAAAAAATGGAGTTAGAAACCAAAAAATTGAGAAATGGGCATCTTTAATCAAACGCGGAATAGGAAAAATTAGCACGATAAGGAAATGCATCAGTAAAACGAGAAAATTGAACGCAAAACAATATCCGTCTAACTAATCAATAATTGCAACGTAACTTTCAGTCTGAAACAGCAGTTGAAGAAATCCTTCCCAAAGATTGGACAGGATGGAGTAGGCCAACAGACTATTTCATTTTTGTTCAAATTATTGTTTGGCAGATTTGAAGTTTGTATGTCAATTGTGAAAAGTTCGGTAACCTCGGTGGGATTTGAACCCACGCATGGACGCCGCCTACGCTTCGTACGCGCACGCTCTACCAGCTGAGCTACGAGGCTACGCCGATGGCACTGATCTTTTCACATTTCCTTTTTTAACATTCGAACCACTTCCGATGCTTCTATTTCAGTTAATCCTTTTAGTCGATTAACTCGATGACATACCAATGGGATGAATCATTTGCTGTTCGTGTCGAGAATAAATAGGCGAGGATGTTGATTGAGAAACTATAAGAGAAAAAAGAACAGGCTTCAGCTTTTGCCATCTCGCGCTGTACCGATGAGAACGAAATCAGGAATCGATCGATCTCTGGGAACGACAACTGACAGTGTGGATGCCAGCACGCATACTATATATATCCAAAAATCACCCGGTGTTGCAAACAAGGTTGTCGTGACGAAAATACACTTTCTGTGTACAAGTTATCGAATGAACTGACAGATTAACGGATACGCATAACTGACGAGCTGCAAGAATCGTGAAACCGGTTGTGTGCTTCTAGGAAAATTTTGTCTAGTCAATCATATACTACTTCTTATGAAATATATATATATATATATATATTCAACACAGGCTTGCGGACAAGCATGTTACCAACGCCACGATAATAGTAACAATAACAATAACGAGATGGGTGAATTGGGGTACAGCATAGAGTGAAAAGGTGAAACTGTTAAAATGGAAAATTCTAGATAACTGGGATAACAATTTCTTGTGCTTCACCGTAGATCTTTTGTTAATTTATCTTTTTTCATGGGGCACGTGACTTCAACAGGCAGATCGTACAGCACGCGCGCCACTGACTTCTATTCTGAGTCATATCTCTCAGCGTCTCTAACCAACGACAATCCTCATCTTCTAGGCCCCAACCTGGGAGGCGGGATGCACCAACCGAGGCCAAAGCTGAGGGCAGCTTCTTCATACCTCTACGCCATGTCATGGTCTGACCGTCAGGGCGCTTCTTCCAACATTGCCCGGGGCGTGCAAAGACAGCACGGAAAGGTAGTTGATGGCCAGGCGAGCGCAATAGGTGACCAAGCCATCGGAGGTGGTTTAGAGCGATTGCTTCAGTTAGAGAACGACCATTCACAACCAAAACACGACGACAAACCTCGTCCTTACTCACCCGGTGTTCCCACCAGACAGGAGCAATCCTTCGGAGACATCGATGGTCGAATACAGAAAGTCAAGTGTATCCATGTATGCCATTTTACTAATGCAGATACAATAAGTAGTTTAAAAATTGTAAGCCTCCGTTGTATAAAGAATGATAGTTTAAGAACAGCAAGCTCTCAGAGATACTGACTGATTCAATGGTCCATACTGAACACAGACAAAGCACCATGAAAGGTTGATAAGTAATGCTCGACTGCTTCAAACTTATTGAAACCAACTGGAGACTGAACCGCCAACACCAGAATTTGGATGAGATCGAACGAAGCACGAAACGTTGCAAAAGCAATCTGTTTCTCATTTGATGCCTACACTTTCGGTGGTTTTCTATTCTGCATTTGTACACGCGTGATTAGACTAATTTCTAGTTCATATCAGTAATTATTTGAAAGATCTCCGGGGAATAGTATATCATTTGACTGTGGTCGCAAAGTTTGACAACATTTATGCACAGAAAATGTGAACTTACTAATGGAAAGACGCGTTCTCGAGCAGCCGGATTGCTGATAAGCTCGCTCATATTATGTGCCACTGAAAGAAGAGGAGTAGAGGTTCAACAATGCAATGAGCAGAAATGAGGGCAGATAAATATCCGTCAAATCAAACAACAGTTGATTCGCGTACTTTTCGATTGGCTGCGCTACATTTTCTCCTTTTCGGAAATCGTTTTGTTTGTGGTGAATACGGCATAATGACCAGCTGAACGGTTTATTCGTGATAACAGTTAATCAGTTTCAAGGATGATTTGCTCAATCCTGTCCGTTTTATGTCCACCTTGATTGGTTTTCCAATTACTGCTCAAATGAAAAATGCGAATTCGACGGCTCACGAGCAGCACTTTATCGCACATTCCCATCCAAAATGAGTGTACCCGCATTGATCAGATTGATCTATCTGGTAGAAATATGTTTATAACCAGATTTGCTTGACTCAGCCAGAAACCATGCATGTGAACGACATAGCACTGATGATTGAATCTGAAATTTCCGGGTCTTTGTTATTACTCACCTTTGTTCTGTATGATAAACAGCAGAAGAGGTGAATAACCATAGCCGCGTAGACCTGCTGCTCAGTGAGATAGAAACCAGCAACCCAAATCTCATGGATCGGAGAGGCGAAACGTATAAGGCCCGCTAGGTTAGGAGTGATAGTGAAAGGTGGACAGCAAAGCTGCTCACCACCCAAGTCGGGTGACGGGAGTCGAACCTCGGATATACGGTCCAAAGCACGCGGGTGACAGTGACTAAACCACTGCGTCACCACCACCATCGCGAATGCGATGCAACTAGAGTCGGTGTATCGTTGCTCTGGTGGAGGTCTGACAGCTTGGAAATTAGTTAAATGCCCACATATGAATGCAGTTAATATGCACTAACTCAGAATTTGATCGATGTAGCCACGCGTTCGAGGTATAATGTGTGTGACAGTTGGAGGAGTACGTATTTCACACACGTTTGGGGTCAGACTGTGTACCAAGCAAATCGCGGTACAGTACAAGAGAGGTGAAAACTTATGGAGGCATCAGCCTCGTCGATGTCACGACCTAATATGGCTTGCGCCGATATTGTTTATCTGTGTTGCAGCCGTAAGAGATGTCCAAAGGGGGAAGCGAATTTACCGGGGACAACGCGACTGTACATTAGATCCTGAAACTACGCTACAACTTCTACAACCTACCATAATATTTTATCGACTTCCACAATACTTTTGATTCTAACGATAGGGTATATTTNATTTGTGGTGCATACTCAGTTCAACGGGATTCCCAGGAAACTCATCAAGCTTGAAAAGCTCTATTATTCAGAGACCCGAGCATGCATTTGCACTTACGAGGAAGAATTAGTTGATTTTCCACTAGACTCCAAAGTTAGGCAAAACCATCTCTTATCGTGTGTGTGTGTGTGTGTGTATGTTGTTCAACTACATCATGGATAACATAACAAGCACTCGTCGACTAACTAATCCGGAGGGTAGCTCAGCTCAGATACTAGAAGCGCAGACCTCGAGTTTGCGGACGATATTGCCGGACTTTAGGACACTGTCGACAACCTGCAGCTTTTTGTCAGTCAGATTAACCAGATTTCCCAGACCATTTTGGATGGAGATCAACACGTTGGAAACCAAGACATTTATGAGTGAAACTTCTAGCGCAACAAGACCCTTCTCGATTACCAGATAGTGTGTCCAATTAACCAAAGTTTTCAAGTACCTTGGCTCCATAATCAAACCGAACGATCAGGCTAAGCACGAAATTCAACTTCATGTAAATGGAACCTCTCTGACTGTTGAAGCAAAATAAGCCCACACTTCCGCTTCTCAAATGCAGTGGGAAAGAGAACGAAACAGAGTGGGCAGACAGGCTTCAACTTCCTTGATGGAAATAACTCGTTCTCTCTAGAGTTCTTCGTGATTTTCAGAGAAATGAGTGCATCAGCGAATTCTGTCCCACTAAGTGGGTCACAATCCATGCCGTACATCTCCGAACAGCTTGACACTTGTGGACAGCCAGGTTGGTTTGATGTGCGATTGGGCAATCCGTCGAAGTGTTTGACTCGCCTTTGCATTTTCCGCTCATTCCACTTGAATAGGTTGACCCGTGGTGTCGCGCACCAGTGACTCCAATGTTTGTTTTTTTTTCTCGCGTGTTGCGACGCGCGCTAAACGAAATAGCTTTTCAAAGTTCGCGTCAATGACTGCAGCTTCCGTGATGTCTACGACCGTCCTGTCAATCAGCAGTGTGGGGTTATCGTTGCAAACAACGGACAGAAAGTTATGGTCAAAATTATTGGGGAAAACTGGCAGAGCCGTGAGCATATGCACAGAGCGTGATTACGTCAGGTAGGCGTATCCCGTCTACCGTCTAGAGATTTCAAGAGTCAGTAACTGATTGGTGGGTTATTTACGAACACCGAAATATATGGCAACGANNNATTGGGTTAGAATGCGTGATCCGTATGTGGACCACAGTGATTAGTTTTTTCCACGTCCCTCAGCAAGGACCATTCCTCAATCACTTTAAGTATGATCGTGATCAGTGGCAGGAAATAACAGTCATGGCAAGGACCTAAAGTTGATCTGTATCTAGAATGCTTGGCATATGTGTGAACTTCGCCGATGAGATCACTTGGAGATGACAGACTGGTAAGTTGCGCAAAGAGGAATATAATACGGACGTACCCAAAAGTAGGTCACAGCCATCCAGAAGATCCGCTTCAACCAATTCCCGAGCCAACACATCGGCAGAGTCTACAGTTCAGAGAGTAGCAGATTCAAAAATCACTCTTACCTTTGCCTGGAACGTAATTAAAGCTGATGTCTTGTAATTCGTTGTTCTGTTTGAGGTTTCGTTTCCGGAGTGTTATTCGGTAAGATGGGCCGGCGGGCTGGAAAAAAACACACGGAAATTAGCGAATATTTCGAAAAGGAGGTTAATCTGAAGAAATGTAAACAAACACGTTTATTGTCATCTCTCCAGCCAACATCGAATACACCAACACGGATACAGTGAGCATGACAAATCGTGGCAAGACTTTGCGTGCATACAAAGTTAAACTGGTACCGGATGGACGTTTTCTCAAAGCTCTGAATAGAATTTCTGTAAGTGTCCCGCGTAAACAGGAGTGTTCCACTCTACGACAATTAGATAGGACTGGTGAAAACCAAAAAAAAGTATGTTGGGGCGTAAGAATCCGAGAGGGGGGTCATGAAAACTTCCATGTTGAACATATTTCGAAGATGATACCGGTGGTCTAGTGTTTAGGATCGATGTTACCGCTACCTGAGAGTAATAAGTTCACATCGGACCGCCGCCACCCATCTTCCTCGTTTTCTGAATTTAACCACAATAAGCAACTATCGCAAGAGAGGGGTACAATGTACCCGAGGAATTCGCAGTGCTTTAGGGTTATAAGATATCTGCCTCCTCTTAATCCGACACAAATTAACTGCTATTAATATCATCGAAGCAATTTGCACATGCCTGGTATGAACACAGGGAGCAACAACGAAACACATCGTCATAGTTTTGGGTGATGAGCGTAGTTCTTCGGACTAAGAAACGGCAGTAAACCACCTCTGATGGATGCGTATAACTGTGCCTCGTGCTCTCTATGCACAGGCTAGAAGAAGCTAGACGAAACGATACACCAGCCAGACTAAGGCTGGACGTGATGGTGCAAACAAGTTCCCCTTGACATTTAATTCAGTCAGTGCCCCTCGTCTTCCAGGTTTGGGTGCCGAGGAGATGATGATTGTCATCTGTCACCGACACTGAGAGATATGGATTATTTGAAACACCGGTTCCCCGTTTATCCACGTTATCATGACCGAAAGAAGACATATGTCGCGAGATGTTAACATTCCGTTCAATCTTCTGAATCGCTGACGTGCTTGTTTGCTTCACGTCAGCGATTGAGAAGATCCAACGAGAAATGTGAACATCTCGCGACATATGTCTTCTTTCGATATTGATAAGATATGGTTTATAACAAAGATCAGGTACCACAGTATTGATAGGATGACTGATTGTGATTTTGAAAAATATCAACCGTACGTTGTTTTGTTCCATCGTTTTACAAAACACACCTTGGTTGTATAACTAAACCACCCACCACAGCACGTACCCAAAACGATTGTCTTAGATAATGAGGAGTCTTATCGTTTACGTTGTGCTTAAGTAAGAAGAACCTCTAAAAGAATGTCTGACAGGAAAGGCAATGGATGAGTATTCGTAGTGCGCCTACAATCCTGAAAGCGATTTCCTGGAATAAGACCGGTCACAGAAACCGGGTTGATATTGGAGTTTACCTCTATACCACGCAAAAAACAAACGGGCACGGTACTCACTCAACACCGGACAGTGTCGATTGAAAACCATACACTTGACCCAGAATGATCTGCACACTGAATAAAAAGTAAAAAAAACAAATGAAAACAACACACACCTTTCACTACAAACGAAGTCACCGCCAAGATTCCCTCGGTGTGCGAATGCCGCTCATTTCTTTTATAGGCGTCTGTGAGATGAACGGCTTAAGGCGTAAAGATAGTTACATGAACCCAGGACATATGTCTCGTGACTGATAATGAAGTAACGGGGAATGATAGGTGTTGCGTTCGTTGTCTGATCCACAAAAAACCGTAACAAGCGATAAAGTGATTTCTAATGCAGAATAATTTGACAACTGATTACNCTGATTACCGGATACACATGACTGATGAGCGACAATCACCGCAAAACCGGTATATATATATATATATATATATTACAATAAGTAGTATATGAATAACTGGACAAGATCTCTTTGGAATCACACGACCAGTTTTGCCGTGATTTATGACTCCGCGACCATACTGACATCAAAAGTGGCGCAATAAATTTTAGAATATGAAAATTATAGGTGTGCTGAAATTGGTCATGGTCAGTCGATCATCCTAGCTCGATCGAAAATTGGTGAGTGAATCACAAAGGCGTAATCATGAGGCACACGATCACTCTACTGAAACGGTTCAGCTCAGTTCAGTTCTTACAACCATTAACCATGCACTTTCGTGCGCCGGTTTTGGTTGCCCATTTGGATAAAAACAGCCGAAAAAAGATTGCAATGCTGAAAGTAAATTCAAGCGGAACATGGAGAATTCATATAGAATGATGTTAAGGGAATAATGAATGGATGCACGAGAGCCACTGTTTGTGACACCCAGCCATCGCTCGCCGCGGAAACCTATCTGGTGACATGCGGAACACATGCCTCAACCAACATGGTCTATGGAGGTCGATCACTTGCTCCAGTGGACGAGCGCGAATGCCTAAAACTCTACGCCTAACCTCAGCATTGCTAGTCCGGTTACCCCATCAGACTCGTGCAATGCAACGTAGACGGCAGAATCCACATCAACAATCCATGTTGAGAAATAGACAGTGAAAGGTTGACATGTTACATTACACACTGCTTTTCTTTTTCAGGTGTATAGAAGGGAATCGATGTTTCAATTTACATTACTATATTATATCGATAATCAAGAATAGAAACAATTAACCGTCAACCACAACAGATAGCTTTGGACACTTCATGGATAAGTCAAATGAAAACTCCAAAACACGGAGACGCGCGTAATGACTCAAAGGTCAGATTATAGCATGCATGACTGAGTGTGTTCGTTGAAGGCACCGAAAGCAGTTTAGGAATACGGAAAAAAATGTGCACAAAAGTGCATGGTTAATGGTTGTAAGAAGTGTTGATAAAACTTACTACGTCACTGTCGCCCGGGAGTGCTTCAGCGTCTGCTGTGGGATTCAAGGCTGGAACGAAAGCTTCAGTCATTCCGCTTACTGCAGCTGCTCCG
>UZAN01043211.1:0-23636 GCA_900618425.1 Echinostoma caproni
ATCTCAATCAATTGTATGCTGACACCGTGCTAGGAGACAAACACTGTCGTCAGCTTTGGAGCGGACTGAAGTTGCTCTGTTGTCGTTTAACTTTAACTACTACAGTCTCATGTGATATCAACGAGCTGAACAAATCATTTGCTTCAGTAAAAAACGGTATACAAGCTTTACCGATTCCAAACACAACGTCACTTGATTTCCACCTGCCTTTATCTGTCACAAAAGAGCAAGTTTTAAAGGAGTTAAATGCTGTCAATGGAAATAAATCCGCTGGTCCTGATGGGTTATCCCCAGTGGTCCTTAAAACATGTGCAAACCACCTCGCACAAGCCGTTTCATTTATCTTTAATACATGTCTGTCAGAAGGAAGAGCAGTTAACACATGGCATGATGCGCGCATCACTCCAGTACCTAAGAAAGAAACGGATAAGTTTCGGTCTATCGCATCATCTTTAGTATTACGTAAGACTTTGAGCGTATTATTATTAAGCACCTATCCTCTAATCTTGATTTTCGTGATCCCAATCAGTTTGCTTTTTGTCAGCGTCGCTCTACTTTAGATGCGGTTGCTTGTCTTATACATTCTATTTCATTCACTATAGACCAAAAACACAAACTTGTTCACGTTTATTTCTTGGACAACACAAACGCGTTTAACTCGAGCGACAGAAACACCCTATTGATCTTGTTACGGCGATCTAATCTTCCGCCACATTTTTGAATTGGATGCACGACTATTTTACTGACCGATGCCATTTCAGTTGTCTCCATGGTATCAGGTCTTCTACTGTTACTGTATACTAGGGTGTAATACAGGGTGCAATTTTATCTCCTTTTCTGTTTTCCTTTTCTATCCGAAATTTGCCAGTCACCCCAAATGTTTTCCCTTTTAGATATGCCGATGACATTGTAGTTGGTGGTGCATCTCATAATAATAACCCTTCAATTAATCCCCTTCAATGAGCCATAAGTTCCATTTCTGAATGGTCCGATGGATTTAACCTCTCTTTAGACCCCAACAAATGTATTGAAGTTTTGTTTTCCATCGACCGTAGGCGATCAACTCTTTCTGGTGTAATGACCTTGGCAACTTGTCAGTCCGTTTGAATGTGAGTCGTGTTCATGTCTCACTGAACCGTCTGGTTCATGTTGTCTGCATTTTCCTCTCTTTCAGATTGTCGCCCTCTCCACGGAGAACCTTCTGTCTGTCGACGATTACATCCCACACCTAGACTCGGCCCACTTACGGTTGTCTGGTGTATCCGTTCACAGGGGACATCCTGTCGCACACACGAGCCAAGCATCTCACACTGGATCATCTGTTCCCAATAGCTTGATGAATAACTTAAAAGTTGAAAGGTTAAAACACTTCAAATATCTTGGATGATTCGTGTTTGCTGACCTCAAATGGTCCTATCACGTAGAACAAACATTTCTTAAAGTCAGAAAGTTGGCGTTTTATATTTCGCGCCTTCGGCATCTGAGGGTGCCATTGTACATCATCTCCAAATTTATTTTCTCATGTGCTTTATGCCATTGGACCTACTGTCCTCCCGTTATCTTTCCTGGTCTACTGTCTAAGGATTTCATATTAATTAGACAATCTCTGAAAAGCATCTCGAGATATGGAGCTGTATCTTATGAGTAGCTGGTTGATTCCATTGTCAAGCAACACCTGATTGCGTGTGACCGTCTGTGTGACTCCATCTTGTCCGATGCGTTACATCCCGTACACACAGCTTTATCTAGCTCCATTTCAACTTCTGTAACCCGCAATCAATTTCGACCGTTATATACCCGTATTACTGCTTTTTCACAACTCTGTTGTACCTTGCCTTTCACGTTTTTTGGTTTCTAGGGAGCAAATATCAAACGAACTTATACGTAGTCTAATGTGAATTTCCACGTTGACGTTTTGCTTATTATTTTATGCGTTCTCGGTGTCCGATTCATTGTCATCTCGGTAACTATTTGTCATTTTTCTTGAAGCTCATTTTTACTAGCGTGCAATGCCAAAGCCAAAGCGATAACATTCTTTTTTCACTGAGAATTCTGTCCACATTGGATAGATCAAGTCTACTCTTCACTTGGCTTGACATCCGTCTCCTTCTATTCAGAGATTGTGGTTGGATTTCAGGGATTGGTGCAATTCACAAAAGTTCGAGCCTCAGGATATTCCAGAAATTCCAGTCAGTGTTATTAAATGCACATTCCTACAATCCGAACGAAGCCCCATTCACCGGACCTCGTTGATACCACCGTTCATCGTTCCTGAGCGATATCCCACCATGAATGAGTTGTCTCAATATCCCGCGTGTTTTCCGTTCATAGTGTGGTAAAACTGATTGTACACACATATACTGAGATAATTACTCCCGCATTGTCTATCCCAATTGGCACACCGCGGGAGTTTCGTTGCACAAAAATGGTGCCACTTTTTACCATTTCGCTTAAACACAGGTAGCACACGGATTGGTGAACTGTTTATTGATGTTGTGCACGGAATCTATGTTTCGTTTCCCAATTTCCCTCGGAACCAAATTTACTGGGTGGATTGGGCATGAAAAATCTTTTACAACTGGGAACTCGAATCTGTTACGGCCTTGTTGTGCAAATATGCCTCCTCGAACCTTGATGGAATAAAAATGGCCCGAAATCACGTAAGAAAAATACATACGAAGAAAGACAAACCTGCAACAATCGGTAAATACGAGTAGTAAATTTCTATGTCAGTTCCAATTTTAAAAAAAGCAAATAATTCTTATCAGTTGTATTTGGTAAGTGATATGCTGATCCGACTGTAATTAAGAAAACAAAAATTTCACTGTATGAAAATGTCAATTCTGTCGTTCATAGGAAAAAACAGAATATTTTAAAAATCAAATTTTTATTATAAGTATATTATAAATCGGACGTTTATTGAATCCCCATCAGGATTGGTTTGGTAGTACAAGTAAATAGAAAATTATAGCGTTCACTCACGGATGCTGAAAATTCTGGTGTTTCAATGCTTCATGGGGCCGTGACTTGAATCAATCGATTTGCTGGAGCACAAACAACTTAAGGTGTAATCGAATTCCAGGTATGACAAACTCTGAGGCTGAAAAAGTGAGGCCTGTAGGCTAGCCGACTCATTTGAAGCTAAAGAATAAAAGGGTGTTCCTTGAAGTGACCGCTCCTGGGTATTGTTAGTAGACTAATACACGAGTGGTTAGGCTGATTTAGTATTTGATATACAAGGATCATGTCTCCCCGTATTCGATGGTATTCAGATGAATGGAGTCGAGAATATGCAGCCTTTCATCGTGGGTTGCAGTTCTCTGCTGACGTTCGAGCGCCTTTTTCGGCCGTTAATTAGCCATGGATTCCAAGCTTGTATAGCATACGCCGTGTGTGGTCTAATGTATGCTGATAGCAAATGGGGCAATAGGTCTGCTTTGAAAGATCCGAAACAAAGTTTTAGTAACCCAACTTTCTTTAAGGCCTTTGATGACGCTTTGCGCAATGTGTGAAACATTCTAGATGCTCACAAACGATAACTCCCTGATTCCTTTCATTTGGAGCACACGGTAACGGCCGATTTCCAAGTACGTGTGGAAATGGTTGTTTTGAATTCAGCGCTTTTGCATGGGAAAGTTTGGAGGTCTAATTCCAAATAAATTGGACTTTGGGTAATCCATGTATTCGGATCGAATCAAATGCTCCATTGAGATTTTTACGGTGACCAGTTTCTACTAAATCACCAGATTGGTGCTAATGACGCAACAGTAGTTCGTTTCTTACAACAATCCAACCTCATTGGGGATAGAGATGTTGAATTGGGGCCGATTTGTACCACACGGTCAGTACAACTCACGATCAAAAATGTGTACTGCTTAATGCGATTTATTTAGGCTGAATCAATCTGAGTTCAGTTCAGTATCACGTCTCAGGACACAAATCGATCTCTACATTTTTCCACAACCTTTTATTACCGACAGGACAAATCCGATAACTGAGCAACGTAGTGTGCCATGAGGACATAGGTATACGTAACAGAAAACTTATTTAAACTAGAAAAGATAACGTTGTCAGGCTTCAAGTGGCTTGAATGTTGAAGGCACTGGAATTCTGCAGCATCCACAAGCACCTTTTTTAGTATCACATTATTCTTCACACAAGATGATGGGTCTTAAGTCAAACTGAATTAGGTTTTCCAGATCCATGCCCTACAGACGATGAAGCGCCCCAATGACATCACAGTGCCCACGTTTCTTATCAGTCTACATTTGACCCCATTGAGATTACGCCAACCAAGCGTGGAATCCATGAATGCAACGCGATCGCGGAACTCTGGAAAGTCCACAAAGAGTAGCAACCAAAATGATCAAGAGACTGCATTCTAAGACCTATACGGAAAGAGTAGAATATTTAAGGCTATACTCCACACAGCATCACCGAGTTTGAGGAGACTTGATTCTGGTGTATCCAATAATGCAGAACCCTGATTAGCCGTATTGTTCACTGATCACCTTGCCGCCCAACACTAGCATACCTGCATCGAAACTGTTGACCGCAGAATACCTACATTATTCAAGTCCTCCCAGAGTGTGCACTACCACCTCACGTAGTTTCTGCGGCCATACTTGATTCTTTGAGGCAAAAACTCTCAAGTCTTAAATTCCTGCATCCGCCCCGGTGAATGAAACAAAGAAAATTTACGCTCTTCCTATCTTCCTACGGGCCAAGGAAAGCAACCGGCCTTTGTGTTTATTTCCCCGTAATCAAACTTTGACTTTGACTTCATCACCTGTGTTGTGATAGAAGAAAACATGGTTTCTGCCGGAGGGAGAAAGTAAACAGGATTAGGTTAGTTTCTTTTTATCATTGGAAAACAACAGTCCTCCAGGTACATTCTTCGGGTACAATGAATGAACTGTTTGTCTCAGTTAGACTAGAGTGTTTGTGAAAAATGATTTGAGAACTGTCAACTGTCAACGTAAAACTTTTATCTTTTTATATGAGATAAGAGAATTGTCACAAATAATAGTATCTTGATGGAAATGTTTGTGATAACTGATCAAGTAGTATCTCGATTTCGACAGACGAAAAAAATGTAATGGAATACGTAATACGTAGCACATCGTGAATAACAATAACCAATTTTACATGTTACTTCCTTTTATTGATAATATAATGGTACACTGTTTAGGAACGGGCAAAAGACCAATCAGAGCGCTATCATACACAGAGAATGAGGAATGTCAGGTTGCGTTGGTGGTCGTGGTTGTGGTGGTGGAAGTTGGATTTAGCTGCAATGTACATCGTTTCATTGAAAATCTTCTCTATCATTCAGCCGCGTTTTTACCAAACCAATCTGGTGATCACACGTTCACACCTGGAACCCCGGGGTCTCGGACTTCAAATACCGTTGCATTCTGTTCACAAATTGATTTTAGCGCCTCGTACAGACCCCCATCCATTCCCCATGTTTCTGTCATTTCTCCTAGACACGCGTATGCGCGCAATCACGAAATTCGTTGCGATCATGTATTCTTTCACCAGCATGTTATTCGTATATTCGAATTTGAATTTTGTATAAACAAAATCAATTTGATCTCAGATCACTTGTATGAAGTAGGCGAAAAGCTTTTCTGGTGCACCATCCACCCAAATGAGTAAAATTCCAGCCAACTCTCAAATGCAGCTGATTTCATTTCTCAGACCCCTAAAACCATCAGCCAGACATAAGTAGGAGAAGATTTTGGATCGCTTCGGTCTTCTTTGGTAGTGAAGAATCTTTCATTTTTCATCTTTCAAATTGCACAAACTCGCCCAGCCTACAAATCCCGCTAATTCTTCGTGGAGGGTTCAATTCAGTTGTGTATGATGGCAATCAAAAATCTTGATGGTTTCATATCATGATCACCTACTGCTGACGTGACATGTGGTTAAGGCACTGCTTCATCTCACCGAAAAGGTATTGACCCCATTCGATCTCTTTCGGAATTACGGTGATAAGAAAATCACCGAATTCCGTGATATACAATCGGATGTGTCATCCCATAAGCTGTTACAGAGTGACCAGTGAAGACTCAAAGCCTAAATTTAACCTTACTCATTCGATTGTCATGTCCGAGATAGATCGGTCAATCAGAGCCGCACGAACTGAACACTTTCAATCAGTAAATGTCGGGTGACTTAATTCATTCTTCCATTTAATAATGGATTTCTATTCAGCCGGCTCGATCTGACGTTCAGTCACCCCGGGGTACCGGTTTCATCTTTCTGTGTTCACATTGCACCAAGGCTTGTAAGATATTTTTACATGACAAATAGTGATCATCGGTTGACTCTTGCCCTTCTCAGATAGCTTTCTTCGTACTGGACCTTTAATTCTAGACGTAAACCAGATCGAGTGCTGTACAAATTTACTCGCCTTTATCAGTAAATTGTTTGGAAATCATACACGTACGAATCCGTTAGTTATTGTGGCTAAGTATTTTCCCCGTTCCAAACTCTGACCGTGCAGCACACTCCGGAGTTCTTGAATAAACGTTCGAACTTCGTATTGGAATTCAATGGGTCAAGGGGTAGCTTGCCTCACAAGCCCATGAATGATAGGAGCCTTACTCAAGGGGACACATGATGTAACGTCGCCTCAGATGTATTTTATCATAACCTGCCTTATTCTGTCAGTGCTGTGGAGTTCAGCCAAGGGAGGTTCTAATCTTTTGAGCTCATTATCCAAGGTAAAATTCTATTTGATTTAGTCAGCTTTTGAATTGCAGATTGTTTGTGCAAAACGGTTTAGGAGATATGGTTTTATCCAAGCATAGTCAACGTGTCAGTTAGAATTGAAACGTGTTAGAGACAATTTGTGGTCATTAGCGCATCTCCAACAGGGTGAAGGAGGGGTTGTTGTTGTTGTTGATGATGTTGTTGTTGTTGTTGTTGTTGTTCATCGAACGCATTAAGCACTTCAGATTCCCCGGGGTTGACTGTTTCCAACACCGTCTCCACACCCGAACACCACATGAAGTGGTGCTCATCCGTCTCAGTCATTGACAATAAGCGGGTCTTATCAGGCGGGAATCCACTCACCCGATTCAGAACATCTCAGAGCGGTCGGTTTAGGACTGAATAGGATATCTATATCAATTAATCACTGGATTGTTCATGCGAAGCGATAGTTCGCGTGCTGCAGACATTGTATGTGTCATACTGCTGACAGTTAACCGGGCTAATAGGTCGAATTAAAGAGCCGTGGTGCCTGGGTTCAAACCGCACCAGAATCGGCACAGATGCACATTGCTACTAAGTCCTAGCAACAATGTAATAATAATCAAGTCAAATCAAGTCAAGGAATGGCTTTATACACCTCCAGAGGTGGATGGATATTCAACAACCACAACCACAGCGTGTCAACAAAAAGTGGACAAAACAAAAACAGTATAATGCAGCAATTAAAGGACGTGAAAAAGGACAGGAACATCAAAAAACCAATGTGACACCCGGTTGTTTATGATTGATCTCGTTTAGCGTTTTGCGCACAAATTCCTGCAACGAGTTCATGATTTGTTAGAAATCTGGCGAGATAAGGGAAAATAGACCACCTGTTGGCTTCAGTTTGTGAGTGAAACGGGTGGATGAGTGAGAAAGACACTGACTAAGGGGGAATAAATAGGATGGGAAATATCAGATAAAATCTTGTTGGAGAATGTTTTACAGGACTTGAAGTGATGTGTTACCACATACTGTACCAGATGTTCCCGTGTTATGAGACTACAAACTGACAGAAATTTGAGGGATCGGTAAACGAGTTTGAGGTCCTTGTTAAAAAGACCAGGGAAGATAACAGGAGACCCATAAAGCCAGTGAGGCAAAACGCACGCCAAAACAAAACGTCTTATGAGGTAGTTTGGAATGGAAAGTGATTTGGGACGTAACACATAACACGTGAGCCTCCTGACCTACCGGAAAACGTCATTAACGTGGTCAGACCAGGTGAGGTTACGGTTGAAAATAAGGTCCAAGGTATTTGTCATTCCATCTGGTCACTGAGGCCAGATAAAAGCTGACTGGCATTTGACAATTCATCATACTTTTGCTCTTTTAAAAAAGAAAAAATTACATCAAAACATTTTTGGGGGTTCGTGCGGAGTTTTCTTTGTTGAGGCCACTCAATTATTTCCGACTCGTCTTCTTGTAGAGTGATTTGAAATGATGAGTTGGGGTAGGGAAGTCCGAAAATGTAAGCAGAAAATACAAAATAGCGGTGCCCTGTGCGTCCTAAACACGTTGACTTTGCATAAAAAATACACAACTAGAAATAATCTGTTTGGCCCACGTTTTATTCCAACCTATTAGAAAACACCAACTCAAATGTTATTTCCTACTGGGAGCAAGAAGCATTTTGGGATAGAAGATTTTTTGAAGTATACAAACTGAAATCAATGAGGTTAATCTTACCATCCTGAAAAGTTCACCGGTCGGAAAATACAAATATCCAAATCGGAGAAAAATGTTTGATGAGAGTTCAAATCATACTGCAGCTCATTTGCATCGGTCGGTCCCGCTATCGACCTTACCAGTCTCGACAGACCCCCAAAATTATTGTTCTGTAATTCACCCATTGACACTGCAAATCGTGTGCGCATAATTACAGCCATCCCGTGTCCAGTTCAGTGACTTGTGTTCTTCCTAGCTAGGGGTGTGCAGTTATAACAGAAGGCATCTGTACAATGAAGTGCTGCAACTGAAACGGTTAATGGAATCTCAGTTGCTGCATTTAAACCCACGTTCAATATCGCTAAGCTAAGTTCTCTGGCCTCTACGTCACCAGTCATCTAATAACGTAGCCAATATCAGTTGCCTATGTTGGTCTTATCTGTGATTATGTACCTGTCATGACGAGGTTGCGCCTTGACGTGATTTGATGGCTTGTACACCTCTGTGAACCAACGAGCTAAACAGAATGGTTTTGTTAAGCCACGTATCCAATCATTCCTGAAAGAGTAGAGGTCAGGCGAAATCTGTAGTCTCCTGGTCCTCCATGTTGGTGGTTTGACCGGAATTTGCGTTTCAGTACGTAAACGATAGTGGAGGAGTAATCGATCCAAGTAAATGGAATTCCACCTCGCATCGACCGTTGCCTTGCGGTTAGATTCTTGTCAGAAATAAAGGCTCTGGTTGAGAATCCTAATAGTTCACCTATTTAGCGGTTGAACTTCCTATCGGGATCCGTCCATAAAGCTCCAATGAACACACAAATTAAACATAATTCCATACTGCTGATTATGTCAAGAGGGTTGGGTAGTGATAAAAGAATCACTGCTCTGTCTGCCCTGTCTTCTATACTCAACCCTCTCCCTTTACCCTTTCTTCTTGCCAGTAACACCTCAACAAACATTCCATTTGTGCTCAAGGAACGAACAACGATGATTGACTATATCAGCTCTACATAGATCATCGGTTTTTCTTATCCAGCTCTCGTTCAACGGGTAAACTGACCCCAATTGACCACATAGCTGTAAGCTACCGTTGGCATGATTCAGCAGAAAATTGCAGATTCCGTCGAACTAGCTGCGATCAGTCTGACAGCGTCACAGTACTGATTTGCTTCATGCTTTGACTCATCAATTATCGTTTCCGCAATGAGCTCATCATTGTCTGCACGATCCATCTGTTTGCGTATATTGTGAAGAGAAGCTTGAACAGGAGCTAGGGGCACCGATAAAGTTGGATAAAGTTGGGTGTGCAATGAATGCATTTGGCAGCACACTGCTTATGGCACCGGTTCAGATGTTTCATCAAAGTCCCCGAATCTCTAAATAGTCTGTAATCCTGATGGAACAAAAGCAAAAATCCAAATCTCCAAGGATCAATATAGGAACCGGCAGCGTCTGCAATGTCAGTTCGGAAAAAGGCTTAAGAATGATCGCGGAAACTGGAGGGCCAAATGATCCAATCTGAGGCTGTTTCACCTGATATGCAGCTCCGGAGGTGGTCATATACCGGTCACTGATACCTTTTGCGATAAAAGAGGACAAAGTTTTGACAATGGAGAGCAATAACTTGCTCACCGGGCTGAGTATTTTAGGGACCAGCTAAACTGGTCTAGTGCTAGCGCGGCTATTCCGGTGCTTGCAGTGGAAAACCCATGGATGGTAACATGTGATCCTCAAGCCGAACTAGAAGTATCAAGCTGTATTCAGTCAACAAAGGACGGGAAGGTAGCGGGATCTGATGGGCTTCTCCTTATTCTTTTCAAACTGGAGGGGGGGGTTAATCTCTCGTCGCCTTGATTGTTATTTTTTCACTTCACAGCGTACTCTCCGGGGGTGAATCGTTGATCATTCCGATCTTCAAGAAAGAATCACAAAAGGGATGCACAGACCACCTCGGGATGAGTTTGGTTCTGATCGTCATAAAACTTCTGTGATCCGGTGTCACCCTTTATGAAAATCCGCGAACAGTGAGAAGGAATCCAACCGGGTGCGGCGTGCATCGATCAACTATTCACTCTGCGTCAAGTTATTTACATTCCGTCGAACGGTAATCGCAGTATGCCTTGATCCAAGAGCATGTTAGCATCCGTAAGGCGATTACAATCTACCTCGAACTGTTCACAGAGCGAAATTTGACCCAGCCGATCAAACTTCCATTAATGAAGACAGACAGTCACACGTGTGTATGGCGATGACGTAAAGCGGATTTCGTAATGGGAGCATCGCACCAATGTTGACGGTACTGCAATCGTCACACACACATCTGCTCTCTCTCTTTTCTGTTTGTCCTTACTGAATTTTGATCCATATCAGAGTCGTTTCACCGAGAAGCATTGTTCACCAAAACTTCATTCGTTCGTTCGTTCCGAATCGACTCTGTTCTATAACCACTTGCAAATTCGTCAAGTGTTTTCCTATTTGAGCACTGTTCACGACGTAGGAAATGACCGAAAGGTGTCAATTATTGGAAGAGAATTATTTCACGTTCTTCCGCGTTTATCTGTTATGTTCATTCAGCTTTTCCCAGCCAGACGTGATAGTGAGTACACAACAATTTATTGACGCAGTAATTCTGGCCAAAATGGTTTTTATTGGGACTTGCATCTGAAAAAAAAGAAACAGATATGGATGGATCTTACGATCATACTATCCGATGATCTAAGCATTCGTAATGTCTTAGCAAACCGGTTTTATGAACATTACGCTTGACGATTTAACTTTATTACGGTCAATCGCGGCTTTGGACAGTGTGATGAATCATCTGTACCTAACGCCTCCCCGTTCTCTGTGCTTCAGATGACTTGACCCGCACACACGATCAGTGAGTTCCAGGACCGATACCAACACCCGATGATCCATTGGCTCCTCCTCTTGAATGATCTTGACCATGCTCTTTATCATACTGCATATGATCCAGACTTTCAACTCCCGCCACCACCACTCTATTTGTACACTGAAATAATTTCACCAATATACGAAAGTGGCTTTCGCAGTGACCCAGCTAACTATCACCCCGTTACTCACCTCCCAACCCCGTATTATCCACAGATATGGAATCTATTGTTGCAGACAATGTGGGGAGTCCCTTGAAGAGAATAACAATGTTTTATCCACAGTGCTACATTTGTTTCGTCACAGACGATTGTGTACCATTAACTTGCTTCTGGCCCAAGGGGAGTGAACAAAAGTAGTTAATCACGGTGATACAGTGGGCATGGTGTTCCTCGATTTCTGCAACGCATTCGACCGAGTGAACCACAAAATACTGCTGAGGAAGCTGCACAACTACGGAATTCGGGGACTTGTACTGGACTGGATAGCAGGCTTTCTTCGACAACGCACCATGGCAGTTCGGGATTCAGGGTCACTATCTGATCCCGTCTGCGCAGATCGAAGATTTCTACAAGGATCAGTGCTAGGCCCTCAACTGTTTCCAATTTTCATAAACGATCTAACGGACATTCTGAGTCCAAAAAATGTGAATGTTTGCAGACGTTGCATTAATAATATGGAAAATAGCAACGAAACCTGAGGACTACTAGTTAGCACTTCACAGAACAATTAGTACTGCTCATCAATGGTCGGTCGAAAACGACATCGAATTCAATGCATCGAAATGTACGGTCATATCCCTTCGCCACAAAACTCGGTTTCCGTACATCCTGGGATATCAACAACTTGCATATACCTTGGATGAGAAGGATTTTGGTGTTCTTGGTGAGACGACCTAAGTTGTTTTAGAGTATCAAGCTTGGATTAGCCTTTTCGATTGCTCACAGGTAACGCAATCTTGATGGTCTTGGTTGTAGGTTTCACTACTTGACTGATCGTTAATTCCCCACCAGTTCATGCCACAATTCACAATCCTTTGGCCTTGATCGGTATTCGTTTAGCCAAAACCCGCAATGCTTTAGCGAAGACCCGTGGTCCTTCAGCCTCGACACACAAACGTTAGTCATGTGGCACTAGGTGAGTCAGATAAAAAAATATTGGAATACTCTGAAGTCAACGGATGTTGAGAACAATTATTTTCTACAAATGTTGATGTTGCAAACCTTGGCTAAGAAATACGGTGTGGAGGTTGCATGGTGAGACGCATGTTGATTGGAGAAGATTTAACCCATGTGCCTGTATCGTCAAACCATTTGGCACATCTCGTACAACTTCAGTGTTTCTGTATAACATGCGATACCCTTAGGTGTAAAAATCTCAAGTGTAACTCAAACGATATGTTGTTTTGCGTTCACAAGTGAACTCTGCTCATGAGACTGGGATGCATAAACGTGCTGAGGATAATAAACCGCTCGGCGTGGGTTGCACTACTTGGGATATCGTTAATTCCCCACGAGGTTAACGCATTCATATGCGATGGACAGTGTTTGTGATGACGGACACAGAGCACTGGACAGCTGTTTCGTCCTGTTTGGAATTCGTCAACAGTGCATACTTTTCTGTGTCCCTATCAGGACTCGGATCACGAACAGTCGGGTCGGAAGTCCAAACCCTTATCCTTCAGCTCATTGTCGCGTATCACAAACGGTTCCATCGCATTTGAATGCATTGGCCTAAGTTGTTCTCTAAACTGCTCCAGGGCATTGTCCACCGTTGTAAGGCATGTTGATCTGCTAAAACGAGCATTTGGCAAATTTGAACCTGCGCTGTTCTCACGCTTATTATCAGTCCACATTCGACCTCAAATAGAGTATGCAATTCAAGCATGGAATCCATGGCTGCGACGCACTCAGAAGATTCTGGAACGTCCACAAAGAATGGTCGTCACCAAAATGACCAATGACTGCATTTCCAGACTGACATGGAAAGACTGAAATCATTGGTGTTGTACTCCACTCAGCATAGACGAATTTGAGGAAACTTGATTTTGGTGTACCAAATAATGCAGAACCCGGATCACTCATGGGGTTCACTGTTTGCCTTGTCGCCCAACACTCACCGGAGGGGGTACTCGTTCAATTTAGTGCTCCAAAAGTGTCGATTATAGAATACCCATGTCCTTCAGAGTGTGCAGTATTTGAAATTCTCTACCACCTCACGTTGCTTCTGCGTCCGTAATTGGTTCTTTCAAGCACAAACTGGATGAAACATAGTTAAGTCTTAGATCCCGACATCCGTTGCAGTGCTCTAAACAAAGAAAATTTGTAATATTTTTTATCATTCTACCAAGCGTAAATCGAACCATTTGTGTTAAACCCTATGGGACAAGAATAGCAACCGCTTGTAAGTATCTCCCGTAGTAAAACTTTGACTTCCCTTCACTAGTGCTCTTGACCGTGTCCCTTATTCTATTGTACATGATTCTGACTGTTACCCTCACTGTTACCCTCAACGCATGCAGTTACCATAAACGCTTGGCGGTGGTGGACAAGTGGTTAGGTCACCAACTTATGACCTGTGGGTCCCGAGTTCGAACTGCTCCACCGCCGCCCATCTTCCCAGGCAGCCTTTGTATAACCGCGTGTCCCCTTCCTGAATGTTGACTGTGCATTTGTATATTCAATAAGTAAAAACGGAATTTAAAAAGACATTACCGTTTACCAAACCCGCTTATAAAATAGTGGGTGTATCTTAGACGAGTCAAACGTTGGTGCAGTGACATCATCGCTTGAACTTATTCCACTCCGAATTTCCCACATGGCGCATCAATCCACAACTGATTCTCCTGTGGTGATCCTCTACCAACAGTTCAGCAGCGTCTGATTCAGAATTAATCCCCCTCCTGTGCCAGCCCGAAAATCACACGACCAATCGGGTTCATTTATCGATCGGTCGGAGGGTTCAGCCGCAACAACGGGCCTATTGCTTGCCCAGATATACCCAAGCGAGAAACCACACCTTGTTTGCAGCCGCGAGTCTCAGACAGACCTAGTGAACTTCGACTGTACAGCAGGCATGCCATCACAAAACTGATAGACTGCACGTGATAATAAGAGCACCACAACAAGTACAAGATAATGTAAAACGATGGGACAATCGAACTATCATACTATTCACATAGCAACTTGATATCTTAAATTGATATTCAAACATCTTAAATTGAAGAAGGTAGAATTCCTAAGTCGCCTTCTGCTTGATCTTCCTGATCTGTGCATGTGCATGTGCGGCTGCTCTCGAGACTGGCAGCTTTTTTGCTTCCCGTTGACTCTCGCAGCTCTCAAGTGTTCGCTCCAGTAAGAGTCCGCGTGTCACCTCTGGAACTGACTGAAGGCTACCCAGTGAGCTGGCATCGTTGCGTGACTTGTTTTAAGTTTCCGGGCACAAATGTAGCTAATCACATGCCTCGAATACTAGTCTTGAAACCACATCGACGACCACTGGATAGTCAATGCCGCATTCTTCACGAATAACAGTTAACAATAAATGATGGACTGACCGGCGAGTATCTGAGTCAGTCTGGTAGCATAAACACCTTACCAAAAGGCGATACAAGCAATTGTTTTGCAATGAATGGAGTCGTTGATTTACCCGGTCGTGATATCACCTTTGAAGTCCCAACTCTGGATGGATACATGGGTTAAGAAAAACAAGATTCTCTGTCAATCATTTTTATATCTTCTGATGAAGCTTGCCGGACGACTAGATTCTTTTAACATGCTCCCAATACCGTACAGTTTGGTTGGACGCAAATTCGACGAGCTCCATTGACCTAGGATCAGGGCAAGCCTGATCGAGGAAACCTCCCAGGAGGCAGTTTAGGATTTTGTCACTTAGATATAACGTTGGGGTTCTGTATTGTACAGTGGGTTGATTAGTTGTACCGAAAACAAGACAGATCCGTATTTTTCACCCAAAGACCGAATAATTTATGCACTTGATGTCGACTGGAATTCCGAGGTCAATTATAAGTTCACACACTGTTTATAGATTAGAGGCAGAGCAGTTCCGGGAGGGCCCATTTACAGATCTACTGAGACTGCCGTGCGTAATGCTATCAGCGGTTTGGTTTCTTCCGGAGCAGTCAAATTCGTGCTCACTTTCAAAACTTTCGAACCCCTTTGAGAAACTGATGTCTTTTTGTCAGACTTTTCCCTGTACATTGTGTGTTGTACGCTTTAAAAAGAAAAGAAAGATGAACCGCGAATCGATAATTTTTTTTACTCTTGTAGATTAGAGTTAGATGTGGTATTTTTTTCTCCGATATCTCATCGGATGACACGAGTAACGTTATTCATGTTTTTTCCATCGAGGCTGTGCTCACTTTAAAATGAAGAAACCGTGATGATTTTGAGTTGACCGTGAGGGGTCCGGAACTGTTTATTTTTTAAATTTCTATCGTCAATCTCTGAACGGCAACGGCTCGATCGGGTTATTACCTTTTCGGTTGGTTAATAGCACAAGGACGTGGTGTTGAGCGGCGGGTGGAGAGCGGCCAGGGGCCAGGGCTGGGTGGGGCGGGAATCAGTTGTGGGTTTTGTCCATACTGCTTTCACTTTAGTTTTGTGCTAAATTGACGGCATACCAAAAACTGTCCTGTTTTGTTCCTGTCAGCCTCCGTAGAACCCCGGGTATCCCACATTTGGTGCAGTCAAGCTACCGGCGTGCTGTCTTCTGACTGGCCACCTGTTCGATTTGGGGCAATCGATAGCAATACCCGGATTGGTGCACAATTCACTACAGGACAAGGGGATGGGTGGGCGTAAACGGAATAGGACAGTGTCACCAGGATACTTTTGTATGGTGTTCATGTTTTGGATAGGGTACACAATTTCTTGTAGAAGAAACTGTGACCAGGGGAAGCTTCATATCCAGACGAGATAGTCAGTCATTCGGCTTCGTGTGTGTGTGTGTGTGCACGCATGCGTCTGTTTGTAGGCGTTTGTATCCAGCTGCGTGTAGGCGACAGTTCGACCGGCATCTGTCAGATCCGCCCCTGTGCTTTCCCGTAACGCGGCAAATACGGACATTCGCCTCCTGTTACTACCCTGGCGCACGTCGTGGGCGCGGTGAAGTCAGACGTCGGACACAGTTCTCTCCTCCACCATCTTTCCCATTGCACCAGCTTACGGGCGCACGCCCCTCCCCTCTCTTGTTTCCCATCTCATCCATAGAAGTGATACGTGTGCGTGCATAGGTGCATAGGTCCGACTGCGTGCATCGATCGATAATTGACCGGTTTGTCTGGCACAATCCGTTTTATTCAGCGATCGCCTCGGTCCGGCACGAGTCTGACACAGACAGTGTAAGCAAACGCACTTGCTCCACAGTCGTATTTACCCATTCGCTTGTCTACTGACTGACAGTGAATTTAAAACCAAACGGTTTACTGTCTCCGTTCGGAATCCTATTCTGTCTATCTGCACAACTCAATCACAACTCATCTCGCACTGAACAATGGCTACCCGAGTTCAAGATTATGGTATGGATGTGGCCATCTCCCGCAAAGTGAGTTCCCTGTCTCTGTGTTATGCGCCTTATCTGTTTTCTATCATCTCTGTGGATTACTTTGATTATACTCTTAATCATGTATATGTATATAGTACTGTCGATATATCATAACAACTTCAGACAGGCTTATCAACTGTGTGCAAATGTATGATCTGTGCTTGCGAAGTAGGCTCATACGATACGGATACTATGGTACTGAACGTGGAATAATGTGATTCTAAAGTTTGATCTACTAAGGCACAATACCTCATCCGGATGCAGTATTACATCATCATCATCATCCAAGTTAAGGTGTGTGTGTCTGTATGTGTGGAATTCCCATGTCATAGGCATAACTCCGTTTGCAACTGAACATGTCAGATTCACTCACTCACACAATAAAGTGACCATAAAAGCGGCACTCCTGGGTTCTGATTACAGTTACTAGGTGTTGTATAAGTTACTATTTTGACGGTCGTAGAACGTTGGTTACTTGTGCACAACACATTGTTTAGGAGAGATACGCACACACGTGAACATATCGCTAATGCGTGTTATTTAGCCCATTTGAAAAGATATCCCCGCGGGAATAGTACGCGTGGTAATAACAGTAGTATCTGTTACGAAACGAGCTCAACGCTGTGGATTCACAGATTGTCGAACTAACCGATTTGGTGAATTTGATTTTTGGAGGGACCACACGAATGACCTGTTACCCAATTTGTGTCTAGATCCATCCGTGGTTGCTGGCTAATGGGACTAAAACAGATGTGCCTTGAATTAAACAGAAAAAGCCAGATTATGGAGTAGGTGATTGGTCATATGTCAAGCCCCACAGGTCTTTGAGTGGATCGAAAAAAAAAACGGATTCGCTCTGACCGAGAACTGTAGCTTCTGGGTGAACAATAATTATCAGAGCGAATAAAACTGTGCAGTTCACTCTCCATCACGCAACGTATTTGTACTACTTGAAAACATCTATTTCCCACGCATGTACACACTTAATTTAGTGCGTGTTCCTTATCGAAAGCGTCTTTCTGTTACCCTTCGTCATTAGATTGATGCTAAAGTACATGCGTCATACATTGTAACATCCCAATTTACTGAACTGCGCTGCGTAAATCGGTAAAACCAATACGGTATGTCTGTATACAGTGGTACTTGCTTCGAACCCAAACCCGGGCTCGCATAGATTACTTTCTTCTTACCCGTAGTCCTTATTAGTCCAAACTGGTCAAACAGGCCTTCGAACGGAAATAGGTGTGTGGGTGTGGTAGCCAATTCAATAAACGGGAATATCTTCGTTGGCTGCAGAGATCTACCGGAACAATGAATCAAACTCGATCAATCCACATTGTTGGCAGATGGCTCCAATATTTCATTGAATTGCATTGTAGCTCAACGGAATGGACAACAGAAGATTGTCCGTTGAAAATGACTTTCTCCACTTGAGTTAAGCAGATTGTAATCTGAATACGAGTTAATTTTTCTGTAGTGTAATCCTCCGATTGTTCTAAATGCCATACCTAAGCAAGTAAAAATATGTTGATCACAGTATTTGCTGATTGCGACATTTGTCTGTATTAGAGAACAAAAAACAGGCAACTTATGTCCCTCTAGTCCCTCTCCCAGAATGTTAAAGAAGCGGTGTTCCTTTGCACGCAACACACTCCATTGACTGGTTTTAGTGGACACGTGGTACCGATAAATCAGAACGCTCTCAATGCTGTGGCTAGTGCTTTGCGCGCACAGTGTGTTGCTCTGTGGTTGCAGGGAAACTAACTGATTTATGCGGGCATACCGCATAATCCCTGTGACCACTCTGAACACATTCGTTCCGGTCTCCGCGCATGCCCATATATAAGTCCGGGGCCTGATCGACTCTCACGTTCCCATTTCGTTTGTAACGGGAAGATGCAGAGCGGGCGACTAATTCGTTTTGGGGTAAGCAATTTTTCGAAAGTGGGAAATGCGGCTTTTTCTCTGCGTTACATTTTCCGAATACATTTACTCACGTGGGACTGGGACTGGGCCTGCTTCAATTTGTGAATGGAACGTCTAGTGTGCGCCAGTTATGGTGTTAATGGACGCCTAGGTTTGGGATCACAAGTGTTTGTCAACTCGGTCAGCTGTCCCTCCCGAGTGGAAATCATGTGCCTCAGGTTGCAGTGGATGTTTGTTATTTGTAGAGAGTTCTAAACATTAATGCGCCTCAAAAGTCACACCCTACCCTGGGAATAAACAAACGAAACTGTTTTACTTGTGTTCTCCCCTTGCCAGTTGAACAGCCGATATGATCCGGACGCGGAACGACAAGCTATCGGTTGGGTCAATCAACTGGTCGGACAATCCATTCCTCTGGGTCGCGAGAATGTGCAACGCTCGTTGAAGAATGGTCAAATTCTTGTCGAGTAAGTCCACGTGTTTTTCTTCTCTCTCCCCGATGTTGAATTTCCGTTCGAATTTGAGCACATCCCCGATTTCGGAGTATATTTCTTATTAGGTACTGAAACAAAATGTATCCTAGTTACTTGTTCAAGTTCCACTCAGCCCCCGTGGGGTCTTGCGGAACAGACCATGGACCTAATTCATAGCACAGATTACTCGTTGATCATCAGGCTCATACGAACTAATTTGTTTGATTATGGTCACACTAAAGGCATCAACTATTTTATTTCACCTTGTTCCCCCACCCCTGCCCGGGTCAATAAACAGTCTGATCAGCGCTATCTACGACCGCACACCAAACTTGCCCCCCAAAGCTCAAATGGTTCGTCGCCCAATCCGACCTTCTGCTGGTAATGCTCCATTCAAACAGGTACGTCTCTGGTTTCGAGTAATGACTTGTTCAATGCCCTTTATTTACCGATCTGCTTTTTCGTCTGTGATTTATAGAACAGTAGCTGATCAACTCACGCGTTTCCTACCGGTTAGAATAGTGTTATTTACAGTCTTATCAATTCATCATTTTCGATTCAGCACGATTTAGACGACTGCGCACCAGTTAAAATCGCCAATGCAAAAAATGACAGGTGTACTTTTGGGAATCAGTTTTTTCCTACTCACGTCCACCATATCCCTCACTCTCTCGCGCTCTCCCGCTCTCTGTGCTGCAGATGGAAAATATTCAAAAGTTCCTGGACTGCTGCGAAGCCTACGGTGTTCCACGCGAATGTCTGTTCCAAACTGTTGACTTGTACGAAGCCCGAAACATGGCCCAAGTGTTGGCAACTCTTCTTCAACTGGGAACCGAGGTTGGTTTGTGCAACAATATTGTCTGTCTGTCTCAAGATCCAGGATGAGACATTCATGTATATTTATTTATGCTTCTTTGCTGCTGTACAAAAACCTGTGCGAATGGCACACAAAAGATGAAGCTTCAACAGCTCCATGAATTCCAGTGTCTTGCATAACGTTCATCACGTGAGTTGCGGTCAAGATGCCGCAGGCACATCCAATGGCAGAATGGGTTGCTTTATTTTAATTCCTAGCTCATCCCCAAATGGTTTCCAAATTCAATGATAGACAATCAAAAAGAACCGGTCAAATCGATTGCTAAGTTTGGTCGGACTCAGTCTATGGAAATATTATTACGTAATCAAGTTACGGGGCTGTTTCACATTATCAGGCCACCATAGTTAACTGCTCTCTGTGATTGAGGCAAGTTGGTTCCTGGTTTGAATATCAACGAGCTACTCCCCCCCCCAAATTACCATTAGTTTTGAACATTCTGGCACACAAACACGGAGCATATTTTACTGTCACTCGCTTGATTTCGGTTGGCAATAAAACCCGGTGATACACGTGAAGGTTTTTTTCATTGTGCTTTATGCTGTGCAATCGTCTGCTAAATAAATCGATTTGTTCATTCTAACTTCACTTGGTGAGAACTATTGATTGCCATCCATGTGTGTTCACTTAGTGTCAACGTAACGGATTCCAAGGACCTGCTTGCGGACCGAAACCAACTTATGCCAATCGCCGACAATGGAGTGAAGATCAACTGCGTGCTGGTGAAGGCATTATCGGTTTGCAGGCCGGAACAAACAAGTTGGCCTCACAGAAAGGCATGTCGTTTGGAAATCAACGTCACATTGCCGATATCCGTTGTGATGATATGACTCCAGAAGGTAATTCGTTTTTGGGCTATGTTGCTTCTTGAATGCATCTAGATGTGATTGACAAATGCATTTGCGGATTTTGTTGTGTGTGCGGTTTCTCCCTGCATATGACAAATTACTTTCATTGACTGAACACAAACATCACTGCCTCTCCTCTCCCTCTCCCCAATCCGTATATATTTTCCCCAGGTGCTGCCGTTATCAGTCTACAGATGGGAACGAACAAATTTGCTTCGCAGAAGGGTATGAGTTTCAGCAACCAGCGTCACATTGCTGACATTCGTTGCGATGATTTGAGCCAGGAGGGAAAATCGGTGATCAATTTGCAGATGGGCACCAATCAGTTTGCTTCCCAAAAGGTATCCTTATTCACCCCGGACACTTATTGTTCCACTTGAAAATTTGTGGTATTCTAGTTGTCTTTTTGTGTGAAATGAAGTGACCAATTTTGCTATGGAATTAAATATTTTATGCACATTAGCTGTGAGCTTGTAGCTGATTCAACAGGGGTGGCATGAAATAGTTTGATGCATACATCCGATGACCAGTTTCAACGTGTTGCATTTCTTTATCAATCAGATTTAATTTCAGATTATTTTCTGAGTAGATGTTCCCACCACTTGCTATTTGTACTGAGAAACTGAAACGTGACCATCATAGTTCTGGCCTATTTCTACTCGTTTTTATCGTTATTGTTCGGTCCGACTAAATGCTATCGAACAGCACATCAACACACCTTGCCTGCATTTTTCTCTTCTCTCCACAGGGAATGCGACTGGGAGCTAGCCGTCACGTAGCCGATATCCGTTGTGATGATCTATCCAAAGAAGGTCAGAGCATAATCAGTCTGCAATACGGTACGAACAAACTGGCCAGCCAGAAAGGTATGCGCATGGGTGCTCAGCGTCACATTGCTGACATTCGCTGTGACAATTTGTCCCAAGAAGGCGCCTCGGTGATTGGTCTTCAGATGGGTCTTGCCCAAAGCCAAGTAGCTTCACAAGCTGGCATGTCATTCGGTGCTCAAAGGCACATTAATGACATGCACTAAATGCCCAAATGAATTTGGACGGTCGAAGGTGCGCAAGTTCCAACCGCCAACCGAATCGTATGTGTTTCCGCGCGCGCGCGCGCGCATTTGAGTGAACGTGTGTGAACTCAAGGATTTGGTCAGAATTTCGTCCTATGCTTCGTAGAACTTGTTTGTGTGTGTGTGTCAGACGTGCATATAAACGATAATTTTCACCGAGGANCACATTTGAACACATTTCGCGCTTTCAAAATCCACTGTCCGTGTGAATTATCGCAGAGGATGATTGGATAGATTTCGTCGTGCTCAGTCAGATTGGCCCCTCGCAATTGAGAAGGGTTTTTGCGGTCGGCACCTGCCCGGATGGACGGTGCTCCTTCCCCATTATCCCCGAAACCCTTTTCTTTGCCCTTCGTTCTTGTGTTGCGGTTTCTTCTTTTGTTTCTACGGAGACTATTTACAAGCGCCACTTGCTCTCATTCGGTCAAATTCACTGTGTAACCGCCAATCGATTGGAGCCAGTTCACCCGCTCTATCTATCACCCTATCACAAACTGTGTATGTTCTCTGTTATCCGTCCGACTCCCCGCTCTCCACCTTCTTTGTACCCTTCCTTCTGGCATTTGTTTATCTTGTTCAAAAACCGAAACCGTACAGACCATCTACGATGACGACTGTGACGAAGACGAAGACGACGACAAATATTACCACTACTACTATTACTAATACTACAGATCTGTTTTGTTCCTCTACTTTCACTAATCCGCTAACTTCTTATCTTGTGAATTATTTACTCCAGACCAAATCACCACAAACAATCAAATTGTCGGTGATTTTCTTTCCTTTATTTATTATTATGTTCATATGTGAATCAGAAGCTTCCGAGAAACAGATTGCAACATACCCGAAGTGGATTCAGTTGCTAGTAGGGGAATATACATATAGTGTTCTTTTTCTTATCTTCGTGCTTTGCTGCCAACACATTTCGTCACTCCATTAGGTTGTGTTTGTGTTTGTGTGCGTACTTGCGTGCATATGTGTTATTTTGGTGGTTGGATGAGCGCACTTTGACATCGGACTATGTTTGTTTGATCGAATTTAAAATTTTGAAATTTGAAATTTGAACTGTGTCTGACGCGACGACATAGCGCGCGCGCACGCATCCACTGGACTATGCACGAACTCAAGTACACACACACATGCACGCACGCACATAAAATTGATTTTCTGATCTACGGAGTACAATGGCATGCATGCATGTATCTTTCTGTTTCATCATCCAAATTTCCGCTCTCTTCACTTATGTGTCAAACATTCACCAATCAGTTCTTTCTTCTCTCGGAAATTATCAACACAAATATACATCTGTCCACAGAGGTCGCTTTATCACTCAGTGTGTGGGCGTGTGTGCATCTGATGTCAATTTTATTCCAACGCGATTTATATTCATCTGTTAATCTATCTCTCTCTCTCTCTGTCCGATAATTCAAAATGTGGTTATCATCACTATTTATTTATAAATATTGAGCATGCAGATAAATGCGATAGTAAAGTGGATTCATTTTCTCATACCCAGGGTTCCGTGGGATTGGTGGGGGGGGGGGGGGGGGGGGGGGG
>UZAN01043211.1:28574-42940 GCA_900618425.1 Echinostoma caproni
GTGGGGGGAGGGTGTCTGATGAAGAGATTGTATCTCGACGACGAGCTCAACGGAACAGCTTGGGATGCTTAACCGCCGAACATGTCAGTCACACAGATGACTATCAACACACTTCAGGCGTCTGGCTGCTTCTATTACTCCTGCATGTTATCCGTAATACGCGAAAGTGTCAACAATTGTAGGGAGTTAGAAACTATAAGATAAATTACACAGGCCCTAGTGATTTTGAATTAACATGGATCTGAGCTCGGTTTAATCTGATTTAGCACTGAAAGTAGTGAGTATCGGATCCGATTGTTGGTGATCATGCCACAAACATAGCATGGGAATTGCGTAAACACCACGAAATTAGCACTGGTGTTTCTGAATGGACCAATTGCTCAACGTTGGGTAGGGGATGTACCGGATGAATACTCTTTCCGTTTACGGTGACACATCCTATCCTCGTTGCGATTTGTTTGTTGCTTGTCCGGTTTTGTTCACCAGATCAATTGAAAGACAACGATTCAGTTACGGGCCAATTGTTTTCAATGATCCATCTGGTTAACTATCCCGATCGTATGATCAAGTGAGATGTAAAGACAATGAAGTCGGTCCGAGGTTTCAAATTTATTCAAGTTTTTCTAAATTGCCAATCAGTTTGATTCGAAATACAGTACTGGAATGTATTCCCAAGCCACTCAAAGTTACCATGTTTTTAAAACTGTCCCCTATGAAAAATGTCACATAAACAGGATTGCAGAGGGAATGGACGCATCACGAAATGGAGAAATACTGTGATGTACAAATCAGTGCTCCACAGTTGCACTAATCACTCTTCACTTTGAATCACAACGCAAGACTTTACATAATTCCAAACACGGAAGATTGTCAAATGAGACAAGGATAATTTGATTGCACAGTGAATCATTCCGTTCTTCACAGTTTCAGAGGGGGAGGGGTTGGGGAGCACCAATCGATGACATTCACATTTTCATAGTGCGATCAACTTGTGTCACCCAAAACACTATAGTATAGTCAAGGGGGCTTAGGAATTCGTCTTATCGTGGTTCTCGTGGGAAGTGTCCCCCGGTGTCCTATAATTCTGGTCTATTTGGGGTCGCTATCCGAAACATGCAGCCCCCAACCGCCCGAACCACTAAGCTCAGGAATTAACGGGACTGCTTTGTGGCCGTCCTACATTTTTCCCTCGATTCGGGCGTCCCAGTGCGGGCGTATCCATAAATGTGGGCATGAGAGATAGGCGGTTGTTCATGTGTGTGTGCTTGTGTGTATATGGCACTGTCGATCGAATTGCCTACTGTAGTCAACATATGGTTCGGGCAAAACCGAGTGTGTATCGCGCATGGTTTTGCCTTCTGTTGAGTGGAATGGAATGGAACGAGTGGAAAAGTGGATCTGAACACANGTTGAAGTGCACATGTATAGAAAAATATACATCGATATAAACAAGGATTTGCATCTTTTGATAAATCAGAATTCAATTCTGACATTACAGGATGTACAATGAGGCAGGCATTTGCGCGGGACTCGGAGTCGGAGAAAAACGATGAATGATTCATATTTCTGAGGGAAAACTGACAGCCATTTTTTAGGTAGAGGAATAAATGCTTCCAAGTGCGATGAGTGAGTTGTGAAGGTACGAAATCTTCTGTCTCCTTTTGGTGTATACTTTTGCTTTTCAGTGACATCTGTTTCAGTGTTGAAGCGTAGATGTTGAGGAATCAATGCGCGGGGACAAAACATCCGGGTCAACTGTGTCAGAGTAAATTTTCGAAACTTCGAATAGCAGCTCCTCAGTTCCGGTGTGTTCACTCCTTTTTCAAGTCAGTCAAGTCCAGACGAATGTGATATGATTCGGCAGATATTGGGATGCATAGAACGCGGCTCGTTGGAGGACAGTGACATTGTAGGCCTCGTACACTGTGTTTGAGGTGATCACGTTGGGGTACATGCACACACACACACACACGGATGCGCGCACATACAAAATTTAACTGACAGCACACACAATTACAGTGGCAATAAAAGTATTTTTAAGTTATCACTGTCACTGATCTGCTGCACTAAAGGTGTGGAGAAAATATCGCTTCTCGCCACTACCACTACCACTGATTTCCCCATTTTCTTGTTCGCCATTAGTCGAATGCACGTTTAGGAATCGCAATGCAATCGGAAACATCTTATACCCACTAGGATTGTCAAACGTATTCCGTTGTCTCCGTAGTCACGAGCTCTTCCATTAAAGTTTCTCACTACGAAGAGTAAAACAAGTCGGCTTATTAATCGCTCTCTTTTAGTGATCGCAGGAGAACTGGGATAAATACTGACAAATTGCCTACTTCTGTGAAATAATGGGTACCAATTTGGTAGGGAAGTTTGCATCATGTTCGCCTCCAGGAAAACCCGGTGTTAACTCATTGATCTATTTCTGTAGATCCATATCCGTGAATACCACCTAGTTTGGAGAAATAATAGCTTCGTTTCAGACTATAGAAATTGGAAGCAATTATTTATTTTGGATGAAGCATTTCATTCCGTTTAATTGATTTGTAGTTGATTGTATTTTAAGTCCATTACTCATAGATTTTCGAAGTCACATGTTGAGCCCAGAATCCGCCGATAAAAAACACCTCTTAGTGCCAGTATAGTTGTTTTTTAGGGCAGTTGTTTCCTGTGATCCAGAACTCTTCCTCTAGCATCGTTCGTAGCAGTTCATGCACTTTATCATAAAATACCTATTAGAATCCAGTCCTGGAAGTTGAAACTGAATTCTTTGCTAAGCAATTATATCAGTCGAAAACAGGACATTGTGTTATGAATTGACATAACGTGAGCTTTAGACGAGGCCCTCACCTGTAAGTTATTTCACATTCTTCTCAAAGAAATGTTATCAAATCTTTTAGTCGATAGCAGCTTTTTCCGATTCAGTTTATAGAGACTGTAGAAATTGAGAGTTGTAGAACACCACGTATGTTTAAGTCACCGCCACCCTCCTCGGTGTATATCACTTAGTAGTTTATTCCTCAGAGCATGATCAGACTTTCATCGCAATTTTTTTCCTGCCACCTGAATATGATTCACGATTGAGGTTTTCGCTATTCGTTCTAAGACAAGATAAGATAAATTTGTTACAGCGCACGGCAGAAACCAACCCGAAAGCTATTCCAATTATTTCGAGAGTGTATTTGCAGAAATTCGTTGCTTTTAACCCTGCTCCAAAGTACCTTTGTGTTCATTTGCCTCTCAAAAGAGAAACACAAAGTTACCGCAGGTGGGAACAGATCATTTAATGCGGTACAGTCAAAATATTTTCTCACACATGTTAATTCTAAGTTTTCGAAGGAAGAGCATAATGCTGAATTCGGTGGCCCCATTCTGTAGTCACTCGTTCATCTTTTCCCACTATATAAGATACATTGGCTGCACCATCAGTTGTTTTTCCCTACATGTTCATGAACAATAGTTCGTTGGGTTGAATATTCAGATAATTAGGCTGATTTATGATCGCGATGTGTTTGCATCCCTCAGTGCACGTGATACTGTGTTTGTCCACTTTGCAGAGGTTCAAGTATGCAATCAAGGGCAATCAATCACCGCGTCCTCACTCAAAGACCGAAGCCTTACACATTAGGAGCTGCAATACTCCCTATGTGCAAGCACTTAAACTCCACAGGTACACTTATTCTTCATCAGCACGTGGGCTACCACTTGAAAATTCTACAGTATATTCTATTCCACGCATACGTACACGCAGACAAACAGGTTGGCAGTCAGATCGCAACCATTCGGACTGGAAATTGTCATCGCACCTTTTAGTAGTTTGATTCATTGATGATAACAAATAATATTAATGACCACTAGTATTATTGCATCTAAAATTGAATCATCATCGACTGGCATATGTCGAAAGAAGTCTCTCAGATTATGTTACTCTCAAGCCGCGCTGTGAAACTTTGCACATCGATGTCGATTTCAAACTATTACTCGGACTACTCATACATTTGCAAGTAGCCTAAACAGAAATTAGCAAAGTACGTAACCCATTCAGTCTGGACAAAATCTAATCACACATAACTCGGCATTTTTTAATCGCCGTGTGCAATGAAAAATTCTCGATGATTTCTGCGAAAACCAGGGTCAGTCTGGGTATTCTATTATTGATAATCTAGTGACCTTATAAATGGGCTGTTTTCTTGACATTCAGAAAAACACTTTCTGCAGCTTGATTGCGAAAATTCTATACCAACGTCGGGAATTTTCTCAAAACTCGAATTCCTTGAATAAGGCACATGTATATTTCAGTTCCATAACCTTCTCTCACCGCATGAAGAGGCAGGGATATCCGCACTTCTCACAGTGTGATGGAGGGTGGTAGAAAGAGAGCCCCGGTTATCAAACGAAGTAAGAATGGGGCCCATCCAACCAGACACGCAGACGTAGCGGCTGGAAGTACTTCACGAGACAATGTTGATTACCACCCGAAACGAACGAAACGACAATTAAAGCCCGACAGACAATCCGCAGCTAGCCAGAAAGATATCCACCGAATGTCACAACTTCGGAGCTGTCGATCAACATATCTCGCGTCACGAACGGGCCAAACCACTCGGGACGGCACGCGGAAGAATAGGCGACGTACGTGTCAAGTGCGGACGAAAACCAACAGGGATTGACCAATAGAAAGAGGCATGAGTCATCCTGCTATGCGGTTAAGAATTGAATGTATATAATTGAGCGCGTACACCGATCGTTTTTGAATTGCATCAATAAACGTGTTCCCAGCTGACTCGCCCTCTCGCTACAACATAGTAGCTTCATCAGCTCTTTAACTATCACAAACATTGCATACATTCACTTTAATATGAAATGGATTGGTTTGTGTGTGTCTGAGTGTACATCATTTAATCAGTTCTAATTGACTGAGGATTACAGTTGTCACGTTGAACGTGTGTTATACAAGGATCAGAGATGTTTTACGACTATCAGTGCATCTTTGTATGCGTGTCTACGTGATGACGCCTAACCCGGATCTGCTCGTTACAGTTTATGGACACCTACGATCAGTCGAATTTGAAAGGTGACGTCAATGACGCTCATATGCGTCACGGCTGCTGACTACACGCCATAGGTAGATCGTGCCAGCCAATCCCAGACTGTACAGACAGAAGCAGATTTATGCAAGCAGTTTTGTAATACGATTGGTGGAAGCCTAGATAACCAATGATCTTCTTTTGTACATATTATTTAATCGCTTTCATTTCTTCCAATAAACGAACTACTACTTACTACCATTCCTGTGTCTTTTTCCTCGCATCTCGTTAATGTTGAGTATTACAAGCTCGTGCCTTTACGGTCCAGTGCTTCCGTAATCCAGTCCGTAAAAGCTGATCCTAGATTAGTGTCCTGTAATTCCTATTGCATGGTTCGTGTTCCGAATTCCGTGCGTACTACTACTATTACGGTCATCAAAGTGTCTACAAAGAGTGATAGGTGCATTTCAATTCCAAAGCAGTAGTATTTGGGTCAGATCCTGCTGAATGTGTGCATTTCGGGAGTCCGATGTCAAATTCAGAGAATTCGGCGATAGCGAATTTTCACATTCTGATGCACTATGATCGATTCCCTTAGTTTTGAACGCAAATCACTACGCTTCACATACGAGAGATTCGTACAGGAGATTGGTCACAAACCAATGATTGTGAACTCTATTTGATCTATTTGCTCGTGTTCTGTTTCATTGAAAGCAAGCATCTCTTTTCTAATTCAGCACGAGCATAGATGACATTTATGTCCATTGTTCATCGATATGGCTGTGTTTCCCTCCTTCTTGCTTCCTTCCAAACAGCTGTTCGAGTTTGTTGTTTTGATCTGTGTAGTCCACTTGTCAATGAGTACGAGACTGCAGGACGCACACTATACTTTTATAACAGCATACTGGAATGTTTGCTTCAGACAACATATATAAACTTGAGATAATTATAGTTTAACCGTGCTATGAAATAGTGCTATTGAGAGACGAAACAAGAAAAATTATGGTGAAGTAGTGTGAGAATCAGAGCTTGGTATGAGCGGCTTTAGTCCGTTGTACTGGTATGCATTTCCAAGGCGAATGAAGCGAGTTGACATTGTTTTAGTGATACTTTTGTCACGCTGACAGTACATCTGTGCAACGGAATAAGTGAAATTAAATCAGTACCAAACCGTTTTTAGGTCTAATAAAATTACATTGAATGCTAGCTTACCCTTGTTTTAGATCATCGTTTATTCGACTGATGTATTCTCCCGATCATCCATTAAATCGTTACCCCGGTTCTGATCAGTACATTCTCTTGTGTCTTCTGATTTCTGGTGTTGGGTTACAAGCCGTAAAAAATACTGGGCATAGCATCGTGGTTGTAATCCGGTCTTAACACGTCGTCTCCTGAGTTGGTTTGAAAATATTCTATTTCAGTCATAACAATCTTCGATCGAATCACATGCTCCCCGTCCGTTTGTCCTTAGTTGAAGTCTATCCGCATACATTTTTTATTTTATATATTTCAAATATCTTGATATCAGATTCAGTCTCACAAGTGGATTGTTTTAACTTACCTGGTCCAATCATCACCCCCTACTTGACGTCAGTGTGATACAAACATTCACAATCCCGACTCCGTGTACTTCTGTGGCTTCTACGTTGCCACAGAATCATTCCTAGTCTTCCGATGTTGACACAACAACGTGGACCAGTATTTTTTAGCATACAATCAAAGTAACAGCTAATGTTTTTCCCCAAACTGTACGCCTTAATTCCAGCTTCCTGGCATTCTAGCCTGTTTGTTCATAGCACTAACTTTTTATCTGAACGGAACGCTAAATTGAGAAGAGAAAAGAGAAACCAAAGCAAAATCGGAACGAGTTCTGATTATTAACTAGCTACATGTTGCACGCAAATCCATGCACAGGGATTGTGCAACTCACCCTTCGCCAAGTCATTTTGTTTTTACCTTACGGAAATTCTCAGGACGTTTTCACTTCAGTCTCCAAAATACTGGAGCTATTTTTAACGTTTTTTATTTGTTTTTTGTTTTGATACTGTAATACGAACGTACTCCGGGCTCTCACAACGCCGCGGAATGAAGAGAAATACGCGACAGCATGTCCCCCTTGCCCCATATTCCCGCAGCGCGAGACGATACGAGACTTTTGGGGTAACACTCAACGGCGGGGAACGGCAGTGGATAGACGGGAGACAGGTGGGAACAAAACACTTGCATGGCCGGTAGTCCACCGTGGATCGGGATTAAAGGTAAAACTGCAAGGCAAAGCGAGCAGAAAAGCCATGAACTGAAAACGTCCATTCAGATACCCGAAATCCCGATAAAATATTACTGGCACGGTTAGTTGCCAAGCGTTACTATACTTACCAATTGCACCAATTGGGGTGCATAAAGCGTATCTGAAGATGTTAATTTATTCGAATAATGATTTCACAAAGAAATTGTTGTTGTCAACAACTGCGGTTGATTTCGATGAGCTTTACCTCACAAAATTGGAGACTTATATATCCTCTCTCTCTCTCCTTCCATTTATTCAACCAATCTCACAATTATCAACCCGAATGAACCTGTTCTACGAGTAAAAAAACGTACTGTTGTTGGATACCAAAGTTTATTCAACAAAATTGTCACAAACTCTCTCTCTCTTCCGAACAGTGGGCAAACTTTCGAAAGACCTGAATATCGATTTCGTGGGTTTATTGAAATATCTATTACACAAGATAAATTTGAAGAGAAAGCGGAACAAAGATAATAATTATCATATTAATAATAACAATAGTAATGATAATAAATAATAAATCGTGCAACCTAGCTCTGTTGTGCTCTACCCTGAGTATATGCCAAAATTGACACGCAAATAATGTGAATATGAATAAACAAGTTTTCATCAACGTGAGTAAAAAAAGCTTTTACCGAGTGTCCGGCCAGGAAAGTACTCTTCGAAATTCTCGCGTGGTAGCATACAAAGACGGTCGTCATATTTTTCTCTAAGGCTAAAAGCTTACTACTGATGAGTTTGTGAGTAATATGGAAAAGATCAGCTTTGCATTCAATGATCCGTGGAACTCTCGTGTTCTCGATTCGCTCCAACTCCGAGCTATAGAGAATGACCACCGAGAAAGGATCCCATCCCCGCAACCGCCAACTAAAATGTAGTTTATGAATTCTCTTGTATCTGTGGGTGCAGATACGTTGGTCGTACATTGCGGCATTTGGGAACACGAATCTCGGAGCACATTCCAAAATGGCTACTGGCAAACGCAACTGGAAGCGCTCGAAGCTCTATCATAAAACACATGAAGGAGACTGGCCACCGATTGAATCCAACGGACGCATTCTGAATTGCCTACCGTCCGAAACAACCCTTCTAGCTAAACTTCGCGGAAGCCGTAACCATACGAAGAACGAACCCCGTTCTGTGCGCTCAGAAGCATATGGTGATCGCATTGGCTTTACCGTGGAGTTAATCCGCCCCCACCCCACCCTGTCCTTTACCCATCATCTCATCATCGTGACTGTCGTTCTCCTCTCCCTCCCCCATTCACACAAACCATCCATCCACCCACACCAATTACTTACCAATTACACCTCCCCTCATTTCACACCTCCATTTGGATAATGAATTCCAACTTTTGTTCTTGATAATCGTCAGTATTATTTAATCCGCCTATTAACTTCCTGTCTTCGCATGTCCATGTGTTCTAACTTTCCCTGTCCGCCTTATACCTATTGAAACACACGCACACACACTACCACGTCATTCTCACCCATTTGCGAACAATTTTCCGCCTATCTGTATTCCAATTTGGAGATAAATGTGTTGGTAAGCTAGTTACACTGTCTTGCGAACAAGCATGAATCTCGCCTTTGAATCTAATTGTCACCATACCCCGTGAGCATATATAATGTCCAATTGTAATTCGCATGAAGTAACTGATGATATGCGAAAGAAATGTCGCCGCAGCATCTTGCATCTTACATCTTGCATCACACTACTGGCCTTTTTCAAATTTATTCGGGGAAATCATTGTTTGAAGATTATTTTGTCCCAACAATATTGAAGGAATTCGTCTTGTGTAAATCAAGTGAAGCGTGAACCGAAAAGCCAGGAAGCACAACTGCACAGCTATTTCGTCCTGGTTGGGTCTCATCAGCAGTGAGCGAATCCATCGACCCGACTGGGGATCAAACCCGAGACCTAACAGGTACAACGCAAGCTTGCTAAGCCTTCCATGAATTTGAATAAAATCCATCGTTACTCACAAGCAACAAGTAATCGGGTTATGAAAGTTTCCAACCAGTTTATAACCCCCACGGAGGCTAATGCTGAGATGAACGAAGCACGATAGCTGCAATAAGCTGGCAAAGATGAGTTTTGCTATTTCGTGGAAATGGAAAATGAAAACATCACCCGCTGGCCTATGTGGCCGCAGGAGGGATATGCGGATGGAAAAAAAGCACTCATCAGGTACTATCACAGAGTGATTCACCAGTATTATTGTTTTGGTACCAGATCGATACATGTATTTTGCCTTAACACGTCCGGGACGTGTGAGAGCAGTATTGAGAATGGGAAAATGTAATACAGGTCTAATCGAAACTGAAGCAACAGATCCCTGTGAAACACTTGTGTGCTCGTATAGGCAACAGTATTTATACTAGAGTAAATTTTTTTCCAAATAATAATATACAAGCCTTGATGAGTCTTTATAGCATTGATTTTTCTGATTCGTTTATACTCAACAGATGGAATAACTCAGAATGTACAGGATACTCCCATTTCATCAGTAGTGGTTGACCTACAGCATGACTAGTTAGGAGGTAATTTAAGGGAATAGAACAGATTTTATTAACAACAAATTAACATTGATAGTAACTAGGATGTAAAGTTTATGTACACTAATAGTCGATTAGTCTGCCCTTGTTCTTTAGGACTTTTTCGAGTCTCTTCGACATAGAATCCACCAACTTCGTTATGAAGTCATTTTCTATTTTGTGCTCCATTACGTATCGCCCTTTTGCCTCCAATGTCCAATGTGTAGGTAGCCTATTGACTTCTCTCTTCAAAATTTCCCACTATTCATGGTTCCTTTGACTGATATCCACCGACAAGGCTGACCATGTTTTATTCCTGCCCAAATGAGTAATCTCGACCAGTGAGAAACTTTCATTTGGTGGATTAAATCCTTTTGCGAAATTCTCACCACAAATGACTTTTTTGTGAGCCTTCCAAGGCTCGTCGAATACCACACACTCGTCGGCGAAATAAACCGATCGCCAAAATGACGCACGACGAGATTTGAATTCTTGGGCAAAATCAATACGTACTTGCCTTTGGTGCGCGTTCAATGCTGGCACTACGTCAGCTGAAACCTGACGAATCTTACATTTTTTCATTCTTCTTTGCAAAACGGAATATGAATATGGGAAGATCTTCCCGTTGAATAGACGACAACGTTTTTCGGCGATGTTTTGTCAGATTAATACAAATCAGGTCGTCCTCTTGTTTAGATGTACTCAGTTTACGGCCTCTGCAAGCGATTCTGGTTGTGGTTTTCCCATAGATTATACAGTTAATTGTACTTTTGTTAACGTTAAAGCATTGGGCAAGATTTGATGTCAAAAATCCCAGCTTGTGTGCTCGTGCACTTCTGTTTCTGTCCCCTTCACTGAGATAACGAGAACTATTGGTTTTGGTTTTTTCTTTTGGCTGTTTGCTTCATTATAGCGACAACAATACGAACATTCAAAACTGTGCACAAAAATGACCTTGATTTCAAGGTTGACTTTGATTAAAATGGTATTTCTCGAATTCAGTGAGTTATATATCAAACATAGATTATTATTAAGAAACCTCATTTATTGTAATTTCCCCGGGTTGTGAAACATTTTTATTTGGTTATTCAATAGAGTTGCTATAATGGATTATATGTCGGATAAAAAATTCCTCATAGCAAACATCCGAGATGGCAAGGGTTTATGAAAATAATTTGGGATAATTCTTGAGTCATTCCTATCAGAATATATTGCGTTTTCATACTTGATAAAGTTTGCGTTTTTCATGTTCAGATCATTTAACCTTAGCAACCAAGGTCACGCACGTTTAACTGACAGTTATGCAGCCTAGAAACTACTTAGATCCCAGTAGACAAGATATAAATTATTGTCCATACTGTAAGCATTAAAACAATTAGTAAATATAATGAAAGTCCATTTGATCATAAAGAAAATATTTCAGTGCATCACAATCGACCAGTACTGTATATAAAACCGATCAGCAAACCCATTACATGGTTACAAGTTACTATGGCCAAGGTAAGTGGGTCAATCTATATACCTAACCACGTTATGAGTTCCGTTTAGAGAGCGCTGGATACAGTTCTGTGGTAGAAAACTGCTTGTTCATTACCGATGTCAATGAACTAATCAGTGCATCAAATTCTCTGATTTCTCTAAATAGAATAAATGGTTTTCTTCTGATCGATTCAGATCTAATGAATCATTATCATCATCATTATACGTTACTCTGAACCAAGCAGTGATAGTAGCAGATATTACGGCATTGCCCTTTCCCAAATAAGAGTGACCTCATGACGTGAACCACCAGGTCTTGCCCAATGGGACTGCGTTGACGCCCCTTGGGGGCGTGGCGGGGCAGGACAGGGCGAGGCGGGGCGGGGCGGGGGGGGGGGGGGGNTTCTCGGGGATCGTAGCACGAACCCTAATCACATATCATTTGGTCCATCAAAAACAGACGACGGGCGTAACCCTAAGACGAACGGAACACGTTAAGGATTACTGTCTAGGTGGTATCACCGTAGCACACCACAGACAGTGCTGATTTGTTTGAAGACATCCTGATTGGTTATCAGGCAGGGAAAAATGAATATAATAGTTCGACAATGCGGAATTTAAATTTGTTCATAAGCGAATAAGGTGTAGGACTTTTAAAAACAAGAAGAATTAGCTTTTCTAAAAAAATAGAGAAACTGAAAACCCAATTCTGCCATGTGTGATACACGCAATCCGAATGGTTTCGTGTAAATTTAGGGTTGGTTGAGAGAAGATTAAAGGTGGTCAAACTAAAACCTGACAGGACTGCATGAAAACCCCGATTTGAGGACTTGGAGGTGTGGAGGGTCATGGAAAGTTCTCCGGAGTGAGCAATTCTAAGCCAGCCCGATCTTTAGTTTGAGACAGTAAGTAAAATGGTTGATTTGCGTAAACAGTGGTGTTTGTACATCTTTTCAGTCTCTGTGAACTCGGTATCTTCATAGTGACACTGTTTACACCGTTCCAATCGTCCTACACCTCTCACTCTCGATCTAAATAGTTCATCGAAAAAGAAAGAGCGAAAATGGTCTCGCGAATATGCCTACCTAAAGATAGCATAAACTAAACCTGAATTGTCATACATTCCCATCCGAGTGGGCTGTTTAGATAAACAGAAGGTATTTCCAAAACAAATCGGGCATACAGACAGATAAATGATCATGCAACATGTGGGTGACCATTTGTGCATCCAGTCTGCCTCCAATTATTCCCGCTCGTTTCACAACTCTATTTCATGTATGATTATCCACCGCGGATTGTGGACATTTATTATGAATGGGGTTTTAAATATTGGTCAGTAAAAACCTCAAGTAATACAATTGCGACCGACAACTTGAAAGCAGAGGGAGAGAGAGACAGACAGACAGACAGACAGAAAAAGACAGATCTATTATTGTTTCGTTTGATCCGGTTACAATTTATTGGTTTACGCCAAAACAATCAAGAAAAGGAAAAATGAATATCGGAATTACCTGATGGACCAATGGCACGGAAGTGGTCCCAGGGAATCGATGGATTTTATTCGCTGCAATTTGGTCTCCAATCCTCTTTGTGTTTGCAACAAGAAAAAAAAATGGCCATCACTTCGTTTCCCCCCCGGCCTACATCGTCATCATCACTTAAATAAACGATCTTGGATCTCTTTTGCCTCCACAGTGAGAAATGTAGTCGGTTCGAATGATTCTGTGAAACGCTGGTTTAAATGTGCTGAGTGCGTATCGATTTTCTGACATGTACGAATCACACGAATGTATTTCATTCTATGCATTGAGTTGCATTCAGAGGATAGAATAAAGTGATTTTTTTGTTTAATAGTCCTATATAGTCCCAAACAAGGGGAAATCAGAGTGTCTTAATCATGCCAATACAACAAGATTAAATATGATTATGGTTACAGATACGGNGGGGGGGGGGGGGGGAAACGATTTGTATCATAATTGGTCTTCAATTATCATTTGCTCGAATGTTTCATCACATAGGACTTGTGGCGAGTCCGGTCACGAGAGTTTGATTGTTTGGACCAATTGTTTTTTGAACACACACAGAGGGCGGTTGTGAAGACTGATAAAACCAACTGCCTCTGGTGTGGCTAGAATACGAAATCGCACGTATCTGTGGCCCGTACCGTTTCAAATATAGTTGCCCGGGATCGGAATACTTTAGTCACGTTTACGATATGATGGATGTCGACTGTGTGTGTGTGTGTGTGACACGAACGTGCCCGTGGTTGGCCTAACTATTCCGCTTCTCACCCACCCCAGGGGTGTTGCTCACGGATGCGCGCGGACACGGATTTTCCATGCTATCTAACAAGATTGGATGATTCTGTTGTTCTTTTACTAAGCTAAATACTTTTCAAAATGACACAATGCTTGCCGGTAGCATTCAACATGGTGCAGCAAACCAGGATATATGTTTTTGTCATTCGTGACATTCGTGAACCCAGCCAATCAATGTACTTGACCTTGTGACATTAGCCCATCAGTCTGGGTGACTAGAGTCCCACACACAATCGATTACACACTGAACCATTACGTACGATCTCTCTGGATTGTATTACGTTGTTTATTTACGCGAACCCGGGAAATCTTGATAAGAGTACTTACCCCTATCACAAAAGATGTATGCCAATCTCCCATTTACATGTACTAAATGTTAGTTATTTATTTCTTACAGAACCGCATTGATATTCATATACGTATACCGTATGATGAAGTGCTTACGTTATGATCAACTCAACCGGGATTGTGAATAATCAAGCGAGTAATCAGACCGAGATAAGATTTACGTTAAAGGAGAGATCCACGGAACTTGCACTTACTTTTAAAGCAGGATATAAGTCCGAGTTACTAAGATACCGACTTGAAAAGGTCTTCGCTCGTACTTTCCTTGCTGCAGTGCTACGTACTCAATTCACAAGCCCGCGAATGGTCTCCGTAAATCTTAAAGATACATCGTCTATCCTCTCCTCATCTATGATAATTTACCATG
>UZAN01043212.1:17000-28351 GCA_900618425.1 Echinostoma caproni
AGTGGCTGCAACTCTTCCGGCGCTACTTAGTGCCGGTATACCAAACTTTACTTTTCGAATGGATTTGACGTGTTGGTGCAACAGCTTAGGGTTAGAAATGAATTTTTGTGCTAGCGCCTCTTGGTACTTCACTTTATCCTCATGAATCCGCCTGGTGCAGTGGTTCCTTAGCATACGGTAATTATTCCACGTGGCAGCATTCGGAAGACGATTATAATCTCGCCAGGCTGAATCCCTCACCGATAGCCATTTCTTTGTACGGCTTCGAATAGGTTGAATTTCGGATGCCCGATTTGGTGATTACTCTAGTTTTAGTCACGGATGTTATTATATTTGTAAGATTTTCAGTAAATTTCTTCCATGCGACCAACGGATTAGGTTCTTCATCATAAGAGACCCACTGAGCAGAGAGCGCCAAGTTAGTTAACAGTGCGTCGTTTATAGATCTGCGCGTGTTACCAGAAGAACTTCCTCGAATCGAAGCGTAACAGACGTATTTGAATGTAAGTACTACATGATCGCTGCCTCCTAGGGAGGAAATCACATTGACAGACTCAACCATTGGCTCTTCATTGGTCAACACTACGCGGATAGCTGGAAAATAAATCAGCGTTGATGATGTAATGTAATGAACTTATTTTCTCGCCCATTTAGTCCTTCATATCACTCCTTTTCCGGATAGTGATGGCCTTGCAGGTCAGTGGATCTCTTTAGAAATTCCTAGAACAGCTGTTTGTATCGAATTTACTCCGTATTTTAGAGCTCTATTCAATGAGCAGTTACGTTTCCTTGTGAGATAACTTTAAAACAAAACTTCATTCACGTGAAATATTCAAGGAAATAATGTAATGCGTGTTGGACAGGATAGATTTTACTTACGGATGATTTTTGTTTCAGATGAAACCCTTCTGAACTCTTCGGTCACTGAGAAATGCAAAAAGGTGAAACAAAGTTGATAAAATGTTGTACGCATTTACATGGTACTGTTTAAATACTGTAAATCACGGTTGAAGGATAGAGTGACCGATTCTACTGCCTCTTTCTGCATTTACTCTTTCACTTGCTTCTGTGGAGCGAAGTATGTTGGCCACACGTCCGAGCGTATCCGTGAGCATCACCCGGCGTGGTTGTGAAGTGGAGCAATTGTGTCAATCACAATTGCGGTCGTCGCACCTTGTCGACACTAATCACAGTTCACATTGTAAACGTGACCGAATCGTTCCGACCACTTTGTAGAGTTAAAACGGGACAGATGATTTGGGAAGTGTGTGAATTTACTGTGAGCTGTAATCACCCACTGCCATCGGACACGGTTTAATCAAATACAACGGCAAATCAATGGCAGCTGGATTTTTTCTCTACAATGTGTTTCCAGCCTAGTAAATCGCCGGATATGGCACGAACAGATCATTAGGTATTGTGTCATATCAGTTACAACAGAGTGAAAACTTTGCTGTTATCACTGTTGAAGTTAATATGCCGAGTACTTGAGAAATTTCGTAGAATTTTGAGCACATTTACAATTACAGTAGACTGGTTTTGCATTCGACGTTTCTGGGTAATTTCATACAGAAGCAGGCCCTCGGTAAGCGGTGTTTTCCAGGGCAAGTGGTGATTAAGGGCAAATCAAGACAGGCAGTTTGTGCATTGGAAAAATCAAACGATCCTGCAAAACCCGCGGACTAAGTTGGGCAGGTCAACATTGTGCATTTCGTTGGGGTGCAAATGGTAAAAACTATCAAATTGAAGTGGCCCTGCGAGCTACAGAGGATGGCTTTCAAAGCCACAGATCCAATCATGCCTGAAAGGTCAATGGGTAGAGGCTAAACAAATTTCAGTCTCACAAGCCAGCTGCTTGGGCACCTCCTGGTTTCTTTCGCCCGCCCTTGCAGAGGTCACTCCAGTAAATAAAGATGCGAAGGGCAGGCTACCAGTCAAAATACCACCGCTAGATGGACGTAGGAGCGGGTTACCTGGGGCTGCTTCTCAACGGTGGAAGAAGTCTTTACACTTCATTGGAGAGATACGGCCTGCCCAAGTGGGGCAATTCCAGCCAAGAAAGTGCTGTCCCAACCACGTTCCGTTTGTCTCACTGGATGCCTGAGACTGAGGGCTGATCCCGCAGAGTGGATCGTCAATCAACGCACCAGCAAACAACACTGAACCCGAAGGCCTTGCGTGACAGGTCTTTAGAAGCTCCCACACGGGTGATTCGGTAACGCCTTGGCGTTGGATTTATGTCGTACTACTTTGTGAGTCAGACTTTTTAGTCGAAGGCCCCGGTTAGGTCTTAATAAAAATTCACAAATTCCCTCTGTCTTGTGGGTGAGACTTCTGAGTCCAATGCTCCGGTTATAGCTCCCAGAGAAAAACCCCTTCGTGGGTGTGGGCTGCAGCGAATTATGTCGTGCCCCAAATTCCTGGGCACCCATTTAGAAAAACCTCTTTCCCATCTGTCGAATTGTTCCTCTCTATCCAGAATAGTCTCCTATGTCTCTTGGTTGCGCCACCCATCGGATATCACTCACTGTTTTACTAGGAAGGCCAATCAAACAGAAGTTACAGGAATTTTGAAGCCAAAATTCCCTTTCCACTCAGCCGCGTTCAACGTTCGCACATTCTACCAGATCGATCAACAAGATTCCTTAGCTAAAACCCTTGAAACTCTCAATTGAGGCGTATCTTGCGCCTTCGAAAACACGCATACAAGACTCTGCGTTATCAAGGCTCAACCTCATCCTCGCGCTTGACCAATCGGTTGTCAGCCGAATCAGCATCCGAGGCACGCGGTGTTGTTGGTGTTGGAATTGCTCTAGGTGCTGAAGCTGAACGTTCGCCTCTTGACTGGGTTCTAGTCAGTAGCTGACTTTGTGCTGTACATCTCAACGGTTCAGTACGAGTCAACACAGCTACAGAGTGAAAGCGTCGGTGTTTTTATTCCTGACCATGCTCATCAAGAGTCTGAGCAATGACCGCGAGGTAGGCAAGTGTAGAGAGGTGGAAAATGCTGCGACTACTGTTAATAGTCGCACTCTTTCCCGTCTACTGAGCAATACGGGCCCAAAGAAAAGAAGCGTAGGTGAAATGGTTAGGGAGCCGATGGTGCGCTGGTTAGTCATCGGTAACACTATCTTGATCAATGGGGTTGAAAATTGCGAGACATAGTTCACCTGACCCCCATTGACATCAGACCTATTACCGCCCACTTCGACTAGGAGGATACTTTCAATTGATGCCAGTCCTCCATCTGAAATGGAGGTTTCCCGGGAAGTAGGTTTTCTCAAATGGTATAAGGCATCCGGCCCATGTGGGCTGTCCCTATCGGTTTTTGAGGATGGAGGGTTAACCATGATCTTAAAGTTGACGAAATTCCTGGGTTCAGTATGGGGAGCAAACCGGTTCCAGCAGAATGGTGCTAATAGGCCATCTTATTGATTTACAAATAATATGATAGAACCTCTTACAAAAACATAGAGGAATTAGTTTAATAGAGAATAAATTTAAACTGCTCGATGGGATAATACTTCGTCGATTGTCTGCCGCACGTGACGTGTGGCCGCGTGAGAATTAGGCTGGTTTTAGACCTGACTGCGGTTGTATAGGCTGTTTTTCACTCTTCGCCAAATTCTGTGGGACCGACATTACTTTTGTAGACCCACCATCTCTGTCGTCCTTGATCTGAAAGCGGCTTTCTATTCAGTCGACCTCTATAAACTCTGGCGCTGCTTCGCTCCTAAGGGTGTGACCGAGAATTTAATTTTAATTTTGCGATCTCTTCATACTGACAGTCGGAGCCGAGTCTGAGCTTACGGCACTTTTTCGCCCAAGTTCACAACGAGAAAACGATATTCGTTACGGCTACTCTCTCTTTCTATTTGACTTTGTTGTAGATTTGATTATGGAAGCAGCACTATCCTCGAGCGAGGATATTGGCATTGATTTGCTCCCTGTTGGTATACTGTCTGGTTTGGAGTATGGAGACGATATTCAGGTAGATTGCAAGCTTATCTGGGTAGTTTGAGTGCTAGTGTAGCCATGTTCTGTATGCATTTTGCACCTTCAGATTAGAAAATGCTGCTACAAGATTAGGTTGGTTCAGACTCCAGCCACACTTTAACTTGGGAATTAAGAAGCCAAACTGGAAAAGCTTTGTTATTTGATCAGCCATATTTCATCCGGTGGACGGACCACGGATGAAATATCAGCTCGAATACAGGAGGCTCGGTTGGCATTTGCCACACTTGAGGCATTTGTTGTGCCATCGCGAGATCCGGCTGCCTATAAGCTGTCGATTGTATGCTTCAGCGGTTCAGTCAGTTTTGCTATATAGCGCATAAACGTGGTCATTAAGAAAATAGGATAATGATAGGTTGTCCACGAAGCATTGCATGAATCTGGTATAGCAACCGGACGAGCTCTGTCAAATGTAGGTGCAGAGTTGTAAGTAACCGCGGTCGCTCACTGGAGGAAGTGGTTGACCTCCATTGTCTACTTTGGTTGAGCCACATATTGCATATGCCCTCTAATAGGTTGTCACGGCGTGCAATATTTACCGAGGCAAGTAATGGGTAGAAAAATGCCAAGGGTGATCAAAATAAGACCTGGTACGAGGGTATGAAAATCCTAACCAGGAGACTCGGTCATGTAGGTTGCGTTAGACTCCCCGGATGTGGACATTTGGATCACTGTAACCAATGATCAGAGACTGAGTGGTATGGTTGAGTTTGGTAAACAGTGGCACTCATTCATAGCCTCAATTTCTTTAAAACCTTAGTCTACTGAAATTCTCCATTTTCTCCTTCATTCTACTTTCAACTTTCCAATCTTCCATATGGACTTTTTATCCAAACAGGCAGTCATGAAACAACAAACAAAACCCGTGTATGAAAGTGCATACTTAATGGTTGTACGAAGGAACAGATAAGCAAATGTAACCAGACCTTTTAAACATCTGTGAAAAGACTCTCTGGTTCAGCTACTCAATTGATAGGCTCTTGTCGACGATCATCATCTCCTGTGCTCATAAATTTTCACAAATCACAATAGGTGACTAGTTCACTGACTCCCAATTGTCCACATAGCATTATAATTGCTACATTATCTAGGGATTGAACTTCCTGTGTAGATTCGAGTCGCAAACAGGATTAACCATAAAATGTAAGAATCATCGGAATTATCTCCAGATTAACATAAAATAAGTAGTCAGGTTGTGATTGTCTCCAACCGAGTCATAACCCGGAGGCTAGTGCCGAGACGAGCGAGGTCTGTGAACCGCAACAAGCTCGCAAATATGGGTCGTGATATATTGTGTAAACGGAAAATGATAAACGCCCTGGTCAGCTGCCCAGTTGGCTAGGTGGGTAGCATGCTTGCGTTCTGTCTGTGAGGTCTCAGGTTCGATCCCCAGTTGGGTCGATGGATCCTCTTTTTTTGTTTTTCATTTTTACTTTCTTTTATTGAATACACAATGATACAATTTTCAGGAAGGGGAAAGCTGCCAATCAAAGGGCTGCCATACAACACACACAAATGGGGAAAGTCAGGCGGTGGTGGTGGGATTTGAGCACTCGTCCTCCGGGGTGATAACTTGGTGACGTTACCACCGTGCCATCACCAGGCCATCACTGCGGATGAGACCCTACCAAGTCGAAATAACTGTCCAGTGCTTCCTATGTTTTTAATTCACTCTTCATTTTCCATGTAGAAGTCGATTTTCCCCTTTGAAATTGAATGAACTCCTTTATTAGTCAAATGAAATTAATGTGATTACTTTCACCTGACAATAGCTCTGATTAGTATGATGGTTAAATTATTTTTATGCAAATTCCTTCAGTTTGATATCATTATTTCACAGTGGTTGAGAGTATACAACTCGACCAGTAGTTTCAATACAGATGGCACAACTAAATATGAACATTCACACTGTGAATGTAATAATGTTAATAACACAGCGATATATATAACGTAGACGACGTTGATTGAATACACGATGATTGATCCAGTTGGCAAGCTTTTTTCCCAGAGTAATCTGATTCATGATCATTTTTAATACATCAGGACCAAATGGTGTCACGAGTGTATCGAAAAATCGATGCGCCGTGTGTTCTTAACATTAATACATTCATAATTACTCTGGGAAGAAAGCTTGCCAACCGGATCAACCACAAACATCCACCGTTTCCAAACAGCAAATTTGCAGGTTCTGTCACGTCACGTCTATTCATACTTTTTTTCAAAATATTTTCTTTTCAATAAGTCATAATCATGCCTTTATAATTTGTATGAGGGGGAAAACCTACGGGTTGGGAGGTGAACAATAAAATGTGAAGAATCGTTCACTTTGTGTGTGTGCGTGTGTGTTGCACACCGCATTATGATTATAATTACTATGATTATGAGTTATTGAAAACAATTGTTCGCCTGAAATTGTTCTAAATGCGAGAATGGACATTTTTCAAAATTTTTTTTCCTTATTGGTTATTTCGCATATTGCAATTTAACAAAAATCTGGTTTCATTTTTCGAGAACAAACAGTTCCCAATTTGTGGCTTGGTTCAAAAAATATAGGGAAATCAATTTTTAAGATTGAAAATCGGCCAACTTTGTGTAAGCTAATTTTCTTTAGATTGTATATGGAGGGAGAACAATAAACAGATTTATTAAACTCATCAATGTTAAACTGAACTTGAAGAATGTATGAACAAATTCAATATGTGACACAAAGCGAATGAAATTGTGTTCTGAAGAAACGCTTTCATTGCATCAGGCTGGTATCCTCAACGTTGAAATCAACATTAACTTTATGTACATAAGCATGAGTAAAGCGTTTCGCGATCCACTGTTTTTTTTCCAAAGATACAATGGTTAATCAGGCAAATAATTGTTGGGAACTTTGGCGTATCGTTTCCAGTTTTCAGTATACGTTTCATATTCGGCAGGCAGTAGTGCATCCACGTACAGCGATTGCACACATCGATTGTTAACCGAATTATGGTAAACCGAACGGCACTCGAAGCGTACGGAACAACTGGATAACAGACGGGCATGGGAGAGGGTTGGTGAGGGCCGAATGGAGAGGAAGCTGGTTCACGTTTTAATTATTTATCAGTGTAAACTGTGAATAAACAAAAGTCTGGAAAATTACCTATCCACAAATGCATCTGCTCATCATCTACGAACCTGTTATGATATCAGTTACACAGAAGGAAACTTGAACTCAAAAGCGTGCACATGGTATGAAAAAGATTATTACAAGGCATAGTATTTAAATAGTACAACATAACATTTTGTCACTCATGAAAATCTCTGTCAAACTTTCTTGTGGGGAGGGGCTTGATAAAAATAACACAAAAGGTTTAAAATCGTAAAATAATCTCATTGATGCATAAGAAAAAAGTAGAAAAGCGAAGAAATTTCTTTTCGATATCTCGCTTCAGGCATTTACGTATATAGTTCGATTAGTCAGTAGATTAACACAATGCCTAGGCTGAATTTGAGTGAATGTCTGTGTGCAAAATATTTGGTTGACAACAGGCTATGGTCTCGGGATAATTGGATGGGGAAAAACCGAATGAAAAATGTGTAGTTTAATCTGCCGTGCTACAATAAAGAATAGTATGGTTTGAAAAAAATTGACCTGCACTACAATCGTGGATGGCAATGTTGTACCACGAATTATGAGCTGGATTTAACGGCCTCAACTTTATAACACCATTTTCGGGAAAATCATTTACCGTTATTTCAAAACTCAACGGAACTCGGTTGGAGCAAGCATACATTAATGGATAATTGCGTATTGAGGGATAGGAAAACAAATTGTGAATCCTTCAAAAACAATTGTTCGCTTTTGGACTTCTGTTCTGTTGAAAACAAATTGTATTGATATTTGACTGTTACTGTCTGGCCCACGCGAACAGTAGAAACTATGTTCTTATGGTTACGCTCCCGTGAGATTCACTTAGCTTCTATTTCAAACGCACCTGGTCACTCATAAAAATGGAAAATTCGATAAGTTTGAATCGACAACAACAAAATGGTCATTTGTGCTTTGCCTCGAACGGAAGATGCGAGGAAGAAATTGTTGACCGTTATAATGTTTTGACTCTAACTACTAGTTAAGTAATGAGATAACAATTAAATGTTTTACAATTTTTAGTGGCTTCTCATGTCTGACGGAGAATGCTGGGGTTCTATTTAGAATATCGCTGTGAACACTAATTACACATTAACAGCAAACAAAGTCTCATCAAGGATAGAAGGGATGAACAGCTCCCACACATCCCTCCAAAATATCTTGCTTTCTTTAACCGCTGTTGGTATAGTATAGTTAGTANTAGTTAGTAGTTAGTTAGCTAATATATAGTGAGTATAGTATATACCACTCTTTATGGTTTCTTAACTTATTCTAAACAATACTAGCAGTTACCTTCTTACAACTTTCTACAGCTTCTGACTTCGGATTGAGAAAACCTTTTCAATAGGTTCTCTGGTTGCACAGGACCTATGGTGTAAGTGAAGGAAAAACTGACTCAGCATGGTTTTCTATTTCTAGGTCACACTTCCATTTACTTTTATCTCATCCATCCAATGCCTGCTTTTCGTGCTGTTAAAAACAAATAGGAATAGGTTAACATTATACGATTATTATATTAACATTATAACATTTCCCAATAGAATAGGCTTTCCTATTCCAGATTGTTTGTCATAACTACCAAGCCGTTAATCTCACTGAATCATTTAATTTTCAGTCGTTCGTGGACGCAAAGGTTACAATTCTTCTTTGTTTCTTTAACTCTCGTCAACCGAATTCAGATGCAGTTCTATTTAGATCAAAAGAGTGATAATAACCAGCAATCATTGCTAATCAACTAGTAAAAATTGAAGATTTGAAAAATTAAAAGGATTTGATTCAATTTCAAAGGGGAAATTTGTCGTTCGAGCTTGTGTTAAGATTCCAACAGAAAGGGATTTGAGGAAAGGTCTTCTTCACTTTTGACGGATCTGTATATTTAGGTTAGTTATTTGTAAATTGTGAAACGGGCCTGTAAAACTTGAAAAAGAACGCATTAGAAGACTGTAGATGTAGGATAATGGTAATTATTTCAAAGTCAAGGTCAGAGTTTTGTTTTGGGCAGTTTAACAAAGCTAAATCTTATCATGCTTCATAGGATTTTTACAGAATTTTGTGAATAACTTCACAAAGAGAAAATAATATTATGCATGATTACTTACGGATGTCGAAATTTCAAGTGTTCCAATGCTCTATCAAGTGGCAATTTAATTAGTTCAACTGTGGGGCAAACACTACATCGGATGGAAGAGAATTCCATACGCCACACAATCTGACTGCAAACGAGTGATGTCGGTAATCAAGGTGATTATTCTGGGTCTTCACTTTTAGTGGATGTCCCTTGAGGTGATCATTTTGAGATAAAGTCAGCATAGAACGGCAACAGCGAGTATTCGAGACACGTGTTTTAAAAATTGTTTTATCTATGTACCGGAACCAACCAACGAACCAACAACCAATAGCAGAAAACTGAGTTCGTTTGTTATTTGTTAAATGTTACCAAGGAATGCCATCAATACTCAGACTAGTCATTCTCGCACTCCTCCTCAGAAATAATCACACCTAAAGAAGATTCATGGCAGCATTGACAGGGCGAATCACAGTGCGCTGTGGTTATTTGTTCATAGTTCTATCAACAAAACAATCTCATGAAAATTTCCATATGAAAAACAATAATCGTTCTCACTCTGTGAACACAACCACTTAATTCATACATAAGTCGTTACCAAGAGTATATTGGCGTAAAATGACTGGAACGCGGGAAAAAACACCTACCCCATTACACAATGGATAAAACTGTTCGTGCTAACTTCTTGTGCACATCCGGTTTTCCCCTCACTCGTATTGAACGGTGCTTGTATGCGCTGCGGCACCTTTGGGGAGAACTTCATACTGGAAATAGCAAGACGAGGGCCCGTCAGTTGAAACTCACACAACACATCATAACGGTTCTGCGAACTGCTCGGTTTTGAAAAAAGCTGTGCCTGCTCATATTCGTACACAACATTTGGCATGGAGTAAATCGGATTATTTAAAGCCCACGGAAATTGGGTAGCATCCACATAGAGTTTTCTGTCGAACAAATCACCATCTAGCCAAGTCATTAAATGAAACTTAGGTAGCAAAAGATAATTCAAACTGGTCCATGCACCGGTTTCATTACCCTGAACAACTTTCAAAATGGACTGAAATTTTCGACCCATAAGGTTGGCTGTTAGTCCTCTTTGCCGTCCATAAATAGCACATGATGCGGCAGCTGAGCAAAATTGTTCGTTCGGTTTGAGGACGACAGCACATTGATTTTCGCCAAACGAATGAGCCTCCACCGGACAGACTGCTTCACATATATCGTGGTGGATGATTGTTAGACAAAAACAAATCAAGAAACCAATTAAAAACATTGAAAAACGTTTCTCTGGTCGCTGACACCGAATTCAACTGTTTTATGTGACCATAGATGTTTTGCATTAGTTAGAGGCAGAGCGCTGACAATCACCGGTTGGTTTGGCAATAGACCAATCAGTGAGCGATGAAGCACCCCACAAAAGAATTCACAACTGATTGGTATACTCACATTCGTTTGGATGCTGTTTTCTATCAACATATTCCCTAATCATTATTACTGATGATAGCGGTCGATTGAACAGATCCCTTAGGGCTTGGAAATCAGCGTCTTCCTCAATCAAACATCATTTACAGTAACAAAGGAGCGATTAATTAAGTATTTCTCCGGAGGTAACTGTTTTTCAAAAATGGAAAATAAATCTCCACTCACTGTCGCACTTTTCCTCTATACAGGAATACCTCTTTCTTTGGCAATAAACGTTTGATCTTCAATTATACAGCTCAGTGATTAGTTTATTGCAAACACAGTCAATACAGTATGGGATCACCTCTAGGACCGTTGTTTGCTGATGTGTTCATGGCGAAACTCGAAAATAACCAACTCAAATCTTCCATTCAGGATTGTGTGTTATATACACGATATGTGGATGATATTCTGTGCGTGATCAATACAACTTCAGGAACAAATGAGCTCTTGAGCAAATTCAACGCTGCTCACCAGAACGTAATATTCACTTTAGAAATGGAAAACGACAACAAATTGGCATTTCTAGACGTCTGTTTGAGTCGTAGATCGGACGGCTCGGTGCAACGATCAGTGCATAGGAAGACGACTTGGAAGGGCCAATATATTCATTTTCGCAGCTTTGTACCGCTCAAAGTGAAGAGGAATTTGGTGCGCTGTCTAGCAGATAGAGCAAGTAAAGTTTGTAGTGAA
>UZAN01043212.1:32592-42932 GCA_900618425.1 Echinostoma caproni
ATATATATATATATATATATGAAACAATCTTATAAATAATGGTTTTGTTTGTTCTTTTTGCAGCTTGGGTAGTACAACTTGATTTTCAGTTGTTCGTCGAGACTGGTTAATATATTGCAAACATTTTATCACCAATCCAGGTGACATTTTCATTGCAGCAACTGCAGTTACTTATTCAGATAAATTGCAAGATACCCTGGAAAAATAGGAAGGACTCAGAGGGACGTTGAAATATTGGTTTGATCACCTGTAGCACTTACTGATTATAGGTGTCCACACAAACGGCGGTTGAGAATATAGCTAAAGTACCAACTTCACAATATTGATAATCCCGGTGGAATCAGTGTCCAAAGCGTCGGTAACCAGCCCCGTAGTTCAATTCAAGTCCACTTTGGCTCACATGCAACCTTAAAAAAGTTGAATTGTTTTTTGTCATGAAAATAATGTTTACGATCTTCCAGGGTCTTAAATAAAAGTCGATTTTAGGCACTAATTTAATTTGTGACCTTGACATTTTGACTGGACGTTCTTACTCGCAGAAAATACTGAACATAATTGAAGGTTTTACTTGCATGGAGTACGTACAGAATCGTTAGTTGCTTCCCAAAGCAAAATTATGTGTGTGGTTATATGATACGTGTGTAGGAATATGAGTGGAACAGAGGTCGTTGTTTTATGCGATGTTGGAAGTACAAGAAGCTTGCCAATCCGTCTGGGGACATTTGGGAGACCATATGGATGAGTTCCAACATAGCCCATGGTTTAATATTTTAGCAGGCATTTCTAGACGATATTTTAACGGTTCTGAATCACATGTTGCAGATTTATCCTTGTTAAAATTTCACCCTCTGTTTTGGATAACAATCGCTATATTAAATTTGTTGTTATTTTATCAATTTATCATTTTGTAATATTTTTTGTTGTCAATATCATCATTGTTGTATATATAACATATCTTTTTATCAGGATATTAGGGATGTTCTCCTAGATATACTGTGATGTATGAAACTGACCACGATAAAGTTATTGTACACTTTAAATGCATTGAATACACCGAGCATAGAATTCGAATAAATTACTTGCGCTATTCGATTGGAGGTTGTTCTGTTTCGGAGATCGGTATTGCGCGAATTTCGGAACTGAATTTCGAGTTCTATTCACATTACTACATTTGGCTTCGCGGTCGGTGTATTGAACAATGAATTCTGCTTCGCTAGAATCCCTTAACCTAAGCTGCAGTGCACAAGATATCGAGAATTATTTTGAACGTTTTAAGATTTGATGGTTGAATCGTTCAAAGCTCGATGATGAAAAGAAATCCGCGTTCTTTTTGAACGCTACCGGTCAACGTACTTATACTCTGATCAAGAACTTGGCTTATTCTTCTCCATCTGTTTATGTTCCGTACGAGGATTTATAATCCCTAATTCTGCAGCGTGTGAAGCCTCAGAGAATGCAAATTTCGTTGAACGGTACGCACTCCAAACCAGGGTATCCGTGAATTCATCCTGGAATTACTCACGCAAGCTGAAAAGAGTGATTTCGGTTACTTGCTAGACATGCAGTTGAGAGATCGGACGTTTCAAACCAGCTACAAAATTTCTCTTACGTAATGTGACATATTCGGATAGGTCCTGTAGCAATTTTGCATCCTGCGACGAACGTCATTCCAGATACGCGTCGATTTTGTTACGCTTCATGTCACAAGTGTGGCAAAACGAATCATATTCATTGTGTCGCAATACTCATACTTATCGTTTATTTCAATCCAATGAATCAAAGGTGAGTGACATGGACAAACATTTTTCTTCTTTATCTTTGGTAATTACCTCCCATTCTGATCACATTCGTGAACAGTTATTCAGTTCTACTGGTAACTCACTTTATTTCGTTTTGGACACTGGTATTGTGCAGTCTCTAATTTCTGTTCATGACCTAGAGCTGTTCGCTCCAGATGCTAAACTACAGCCGTCCACTGTCACCATAAATGGCGTCACTAGACTTTCAATACCTGTTGTTGGTTCCTCTGAGTTTTTCGTCAGTGGTAAACATTCTAAAAGTGCCATCTGTACATTCATTGTAATCAAGTCTGGCACTTCCATTCTGGGCTTGAAAGCTATGCAAGAACTAAATATCAATCTTTCTTAGGTATTGATACTGAAAATGAACTGATAGATTTGATTATTGAATACCCAAAGGCCAGTGATGGTGTGAAATTCCCCCGGAAGAAATACCAGTTAATAGCGATCCAGTTGTTCTCAAACGCCGGGTTATTCCATATGGCCTTCGTGGACCTGTCATGAATTCACCGAACAATTTGCGTTCCAAAGGTGTTATAGAGAAGATGGCGTTAACAGCATGTGGTACACCAATCGTCACACCACTCAAGTCGGATGACAAGAGTCCAGGATATGTGGCTGAATCACCCTGGATCCAAGACTGTTAAAACAGACGTGTATAAATGTTGAACCAGAAGACATTCTCAATAGGATGACTGCGTATAAGGTCTTTTCCAAGAGTGACTTAAAATATGCTTATCTACTAATCCTGGTATACGAAACCTCCTCCATTTTCACAACCACTATTACCCTGTTTGGCTTGTACATATATACAAGATTTTGCCGTTTGGTGTATCCATTTCTCCTGCCATAGTACAACAAGTTATGAATGACATTACTAGTGATATATCTGGTGTTAGTGTATCAAGATGATATTGTTGTGTATGCTCAGAACAAGTCCACTCATGATGCACGATTCCTTCAACACTTCCGTAGGTTTTCTGAGTAACATGTTGCTGTTAATCCTAAGAAGTGCTTATTTTCTGTCTAATTTTAAATGTCTTGGATATACAATTGATGGTTAATATATTGTACACTCTAGATGCATTGAATGCACTCAGCAAACGATTTGAATAAATTACTTGGGCTATTTAATTGAAAGTTGTTCAAATTCTGAGATTCGTATTGCGCGAATTCATAAACTGCACTGCGAATTCCATTCACAGTACGAAACGTACTAATGAGTAGATCATTTATAATTGTAGAAAGTTCCAAGGGGAACCCTAAACGGTCAACGTCCGACCAAAAGACGAAGTGATCAAAAGCAGGTATTTCGAATAATCAAAATATGATATCCCACAATTACCATGGAAAAATTTTGGATTCAGCTTGATGAAGATATTTCGAGTATTTTACACTATCAATTCACAGATACTACCGGGCTGATTCTTTCCGTCATGTCTGCGTTTCATTTAGGAAGTGGCTCACGTCACCAACATCCCATTGGAAAAATGTTTTGCAGTCTTTGCAATGTTCTACTCATGAGTAGTATAAAGTTGGAAAATAAAAATCTTAACAAGTGAATAATACAAATGCGCAAAAAATATACAGTAGAAACGTATACAACTGCGAAATATGTTGCATCTTAGTACGAACGTCGTATGGTAAAAAGGAGTAATACTGAAATAGAAAGCCAGCTACGTAAGAGGTATGTGGGTAGTGACTATCAGAATAATGTCAGACTAATTCATACTCGGGAAACACCTCGTCCCAGCAGTTGTCTAGTCTTCGCTTGAATTGCTGCAGCTACTGCAGATGATAACTTGCTAAGTACGTTTACCACGCGGTGAGAGAAAAATTGCGCCTCGGAGCCCTCGATGGCCCGTGATTTCATCAGTTTCAGTACATCCCCTCTGAGGGTTAAATTATGGTTGAGCATAAGCAGTAATCTGTCTGCTATTGACAGTCCTTTGAGCTGTTTAAACGTCTAAATAAAGTCTCCCCTCAGGTGGCGGAGGTGCAATGAGAATAAGTCAAGGGCTGCCAGTCTTTCTTTGCATGACTTACCCAGTCCACTGATCATCCTAGTGAACCGTCTTTGCACTACCTCGAGCAGTTGTTTATCAAGTAATAGAGGAGGGGCCCAGGCTTGTACACTATACTCCAGATGTGGTTGCGGAAATGTTTCGTACATTGACAAGAGTACATCAACATCCCTCGATGTTACCGTTTGACAGAGTTGGGAAAAAGGGTCTGTTGGCCCCCACTGCAGCTGTTGCACATTGCGTCGAGGGATTTAAGGTTGCATGTATTTGCACAAATACGTCCCTGACACTTTCGACGTATTCCATGGTATCCGTCTTCCCGTCGCCTAGTTGTCGCAGCTCCTCTGCGTCTCTGTTTAGCAGCAGTTGTTTGCGTTTCCTGACATCGACTGGTAGCTCCCATTGGTCCACCTAGCCGTGGTTGCATTTACGGCCTCCTGTAGTTCCCCCGATTATGGATCCCTCACCAATTTGAAGTCATCCGCGAATAGGAACCCGGAGCCCTGGAAGATCTGAGTGACGTCGTTAACATACGGCAAGAATAGTGCGAGACCAAGGATTGAGCCTTGCGGTACCCCACTACAGGCTGCTACCGTTTCGGAGGTTTTCTGTTTCACTCTGACATGGAACGACCTGTCATGTAGGTATGCTTCAGTCAGTCACTCAGTTAGTTCGTATCCAGGACCGTGACGGCAATTGCCAGAGAGTCCAAGTTCTTGCACTGGTAAGCTCCTTAGATCCGCGGTGCTGCGAAAATAGGAGAAATGAAATTCCTCCTCTGTTAAAATAGGGTAAGCAGACTCGGATGTCTCAACCTGCAGACACTGATTACACTTCGTGCGTGCAGGATCAGAGTTGTTATTTGTAAGCCATTTAGCGGGTGTTCCGTCCAGCAACTAAGTGATAAAAGAGACAAGCCCGCAAATTCCGAGGTTCGAGTGAGGGATTCAAGAGAGAAATTGTTCTGGGGGTGAGATAGGCATCGTTGGGAAAGAAAGAATAGAAGCAGAGACAATATAAGCAGCGAGAGGGCGCCAGCGGTAGCGTCAAATATAAGATTCGTTGAGATTAGGAGGGGACAAAAAATTAAGAAAGAAAGGAGAACGAGCTGACACCCTTCAATACGATCCCTCTCGGTGGCTCAGTCAGTCAGTTACGCTCGACTCAACTATCTGCTCACGACTGACTTGGCCTCTATCATCTCCTCTGGGAGTTTGTTCAAATTGTTTACCATTCTTTCTGTAAAGAACTGTGCTCGGAGTCTGGTCCTGGCACGGTTTTTCAACTTGAGGCTGTGACCTCTCAAGTTTTGATGTTCACCAAGTGGCAGTAACGGTTGCCCGTTTATGTTGACAAAGCCTTTGAGGATTTTGAAAGCCTCAATGAGATCGCCTCTCCTTGTTCTCCGTTCTAGAGTGAAGAGATCCAACTGATGCAGTCTTTCCTCATGAGACCTCCCCCTTAGTTCGAGGAACCACCAAGTAAACTGCCCCTGGACCTGCTGTAGCACCTTTATGTCCCTGACCGGGTAAGGTCTCCAGGCCTGCACACAATATTCCAAGTGCGGCCGGAAAAATACCTTGTACATTTGGAGTAGTACCTCTACTTTCATTGAGCTCACTACTCGACGCGTCTGGTAAAGAGCCTTTGATGCTGTTAAGGCATCCTTTTCACACTGAGCTCGAGGCTGGAAGTTCGATTGGTTTCTTACTCCAAGGTCCTTGTTGGCGACCCTTGTGGTTACAGCTGTAGCACTGCTTTCCTTCCCTAGCTTCTGCACGGTGTTCTCGGTGCCTGAAGCCACTAGGTGGACGCATTTGTGCACGTTATGTGGTAAGTGTACGTCAACCAATTCGCACTCGAGTGACGCGTAGACGAACCGATACGAATCACGAAGTAAAAACACAATTGATCCGCAATGTTCTACGGTACTGAATTAACGAAATTATTACAATATGTACAATAAAGCAAACCTCAAATATGCGGCCAAAAGCACTCAAACAAGCGAGCCAAATATGATGTCCAGAGAGAGGCAAACAGTCGCTCCCGTTCTCAAACCACGCAAAATTCAAATGTGCCGGGCATAGAGTTAACAGATAAATAATGATGTGTGGTGTTCATGATCGTGAAATGTCAATATAAGAGCAACACACAGATAGAGTTATTGCACCATAAATCATTATGGGTTCGGAAGGATTTTCAAAAAATTCAGTATGAAATACAGTAAGTCCCACTCGGTTGCCCATTGAGGGACCCTATCCAGATCGTTTTGCACCGATGCGTCAACTGGGCCAACCAGTTTTACGTCATCAACCAACTTGAACCACGGGTTTCCCACGTTCTGATTGACGTCATCTATTTAGAGTAGGTATAGTATGGGCCCCAGGACCGACCCTTTAGGTATCCCACTATGCATGTACCCTTCCTCTGACACTTCTTCCCCTACACGCACCCTGCATGTCCTAAGCAGGCTCTTCCTGATCCACGCCACTATTTGGTTTGATAAGCCGAAGCACTGGAGATTGGATAACAATAATCGATGGCTTACTGAATGATCAGCCTTTTGGAAATCTAAGTGAATTACCTCGTCCTTTTCTCCTCCATTGATTATCCTCGCCACTTCCTCCAAGTGGCATAGTAGGTTCGATAAGCAAGACCTCTCACGCACGAACCCATACTGCGATCCGGCAACCAGTCCGTGCCTTTCCAGGTAGTCAACTATTCTGTCCCGGATCACTCTCTCCATCACCTTCAGCACCACAGAAGTTAGGCTAACAAACCTGTAATTCTCCCTGGAGCGTTTATCTCCACCCTTGTGTATAAGCGTGATGGTAGTGTGCAGCCACTCCTCCGGCGAGGTTCCACTTTTTAGCGAAGCATTGAAGAGCTTAGCTAGCGGACCTGCCACTATCGAGACTAGTGGTTTCAGGATGGCCGGATGGATGCCGTCCGGTTTGGCTTCCTTGTGCTTAAGCAACTGAGAGATGCTCTTTTCGACTTCTTCACCCTCAAACGGGTGATCGTACATTGCTGTTACATCTCTCGGATAGTTTGGACAGGGTGTCCCATTGTCTGTCCTGTAAACCTGTTGAAGAATACCTCTAAATAGTTCTGCCTTTTCGTAGTCATTGTTCGCTTCTGTCCCTTATTCGTCTCTCACGCAACCTACCCCACTTCATAGGCATTTCTTCGACTGCGCGTACACGAATTATGCCTTTGGGTTTGTTTTGGCGTTCTTAGCTAGTCTCACCTCGAATGCTTGCTTGCATTGCCTTTGTACTCTAGCGGCTTTCTTTCTGGCCGCCAGGTACTGCTAGAGAATGCGATGCCCACCTTGCCTTGTACCGCCTCCAGGCCTCTTTCTTTCTAATGTTTGCTTTGAGCACACGAAATCTCCATCACGGTGAAGTTCCAGCCTTCCTGATCAATCCCATAGGGCCTGAATGGAGCTCGACTCTGCCGTCCAGTTCAAGGAAGACACTGTCCTAATAAGATCCACTTGGCTCACTCTGCCGAAGTTCCTTCCCTCCTGCAGGGCACCCGGGCCCCTTCTAGACTGTACGATAGACGAACCGCAGCATAGTCGCTTTTCCGTAACGGTGCTTTCATTTCAATCCTGTCGATATCGTTTGGGCACCGAGTTATTATTAGGTGTAATGTCGACCCGGCCTGACCAACTCTCCATCTGGTTTCCTGGTCTACATGCCGCCTTATTGCATGCTCGTGGAGCACAGAAGTCAGAAGATCGCCGAATAACCCTCTTGGATGCATCCATCTCTGCCAGTCTATCTCCGGAGCGTTCAAATCACCCATTATAAGAAGCTTCAATAAGCATTTCGTAACATCCGTTATAAACTGTAGCAGTTCGTGGTCCTCGGCTGCGTCGGAGGACGGTCCCCGGTATGTACAGGCTATGGACAGTCCAATGCTTCCTACTTTTACTTGGGTTTCAAGTGCCTGTATGTCAGACGTAATCGTTCCCTAGCCCTCCTTACAGTCATAGTAATCTGCTATGAGCAGTATCACTCCTCCACCAATCCTGCCGTCGGCTGTCAGCCCTGCAGATGATGAAGTGGTGTTATTTGACTGACTCCGTCATCTTTTTAAACAAGTCTCAGTAACCGCGACCGCATCGACATTGTGCAGCCGTGCTCTCAGTGCGCACCATTGGTTCCCTAAACTTGCTGCTTTAACATAAGCAGCGTAAAAGGGAACCGCCTTCCGTACTCTGGTGCCAGTATCAGAGGTGGTAGTATGGATCTCGGTAACCAGTCCCGAGTAGCTCCTCCGTCTTTTGAGGATCCCCCCGTGACTTTATACCCGTGGGTTCTCTTTGCGTACTTTTCTTTAGGGGTCTTTGGGTGGAGTGCAAAGTTTCAACTACAGGTGCAGTGCATGCAGTTTGTGCTCCCTGGTGTTCTAACGCATTCGTACGGGATTTTCTTTCTCGTGTTACCTAACTTCGAAACCAGCAGTCTCGGTGAGCCTCCTCCGTGTGCGCTCATAGCCCTATTCGGGCGTATGTGCGGTTTACTCCTATCCCCATGATGATCATCCGATTCAACCCTGATAGTCCCCCTGGTTTTTGTTGCTAATACGGTCGCTACAGCAAGAAACCTATCTCTGTGCCGGGAATTTGCAAATTCCACTAGTGTGAATCTAGGGTGTGTTGCCCAGACCTTACCATTTTCCCCAGCCTGACCACTCTCTCTATGTCAACATGCCCTGGCATCTCTATCAGCCTCAACATGTTCGCGACGTGGTAGTGTACAGCTCGATCCTTCTGCGTGCTTTCTTTAATAAACGGTTCGAGTAGCCCTTGGAATACCACATTGCGAATTCTCCCTGTGGCAATATCGCTAGTTTTCTGAAGTCGACCTAGAACCGTGTTCATCCTTCCATTACTCTCTTCCACCTTTAAGATTCTGTCATTCATTTTGTTCAGTTTCACCTCAATGACTTCCCACTTCTCCTCCTGAGGATGATTGCCTCTCTGTATTTTTCGGCTTTAACTACCGTTCCAGTAGCTATACCCTTTTGCTCCGTGACGGTGAGAGAACCTTCCGTCCAGGTAAGGTGAGGACGGTTGTCCTTCAGTCTGTCGCTATTTTCACGTTTCCTCTGTGTTCCGGAGTTGCGGCATCTGAAGAGATCTTTGCAGGCCCGGTTGTGGATGACATTCTTGGCAACTTAACAATGAGGGATTGCTGATTAGCTATCGCTCTTGCCTTAATTTTGCACCCTGTGCAAACCCAAGCTAGTTTAACATGCTGGCAATAAACTCTGTAAATCGATTTGAAGAGGTAAGCGCACTTTGGATGGACCATGAGGAGCAGACCTCGCATTGGATGCCTTCAAGTTCTACATCTTCCTGGTAGTTTGTTCTCCTGCATTGGGATGCATTGTTGGGCGATCGTGAAGAAAGAAATTTTCGTGGCTGTTGTGCTCGGTGTTACCCGCTACGTGTTAGAATACTGTTTTCTCGAATATCCGAAACGACGCCTTTGAATTACGACAAGCAATGGCCAACGAATTTTGAATGCAATTGGAAAGCTTTCTGTTATCTCGAAGTAGCCAAAGTTAATGTATACTTACGCATGCGCAACGGTCGCCACCGTATGTTCAAAATGGATCTGTCCAACCCATTTTTCGTGCTGTTTGCCAATGCACTAAGTGCAGGTGGCGTTAGTGCAGCCACCAACAAAGAGAATGATGAAGTCCTGAAAAACTTCATTAAGAAAGTCCCCATAGAGAACCTAGGTAAGCCATTGTCTTCCCTGTTGGGAGGGCTACTTGAACAGTTCACAGCACCGTATGGCTTATAGGTGAAGTAGTTGGGATTAGCACTGTGATACCCAGACCAGCACAAGGCCGCGGGTCCAGATAGGCTGCATCAAGCAATCTTGCGACCCATTGCCGAAATCATTTCAGGTGCACTGACGCAACTTTTCGATCGATCCCTTGCTTCAGGAACGCTACCGTTCGAATGGAACACGACCGAAGTGGTGCCAGTCCACAAGAGTGGATTAAGGGCAGCGGCTTCTAACTACCAACCAGCAAGTCTGCTGTCAGAAGTTTTTCAACCTTTGAACACCTTCTTGGGGAGAGGCCAGTACGATTTCTGGACTAACAACACATCATAGCAGCTCAAAAACACGGATTTGTTAACAACTTTCATGTCTCACAAACTTTCTTTCATTTCTGGACGAGGTCACAAAGAGGTTGGACTTGGGGGATTGAGTTGAAGTATCCTACTATGATTTAAGAAAAGCCTTCCACTCGGTCATCCACAGGTTCCTTCTGAGCGGTTTGAATTTTTAAACTTTCTGCTGCCTATGATTCTATTTGCGTTGAGTCGTGAGTTAACATTGGTTATTCCACTAATTTGCCGGATCTTAGTTTTTACTAAGGTCTGCTTTTATTTGGATAATTTTACTCCCCGACTGGTGTTTTCACCATATATTTTTTTCACCGGTTTTGTGTGTCCCGTTAGTGTGATCTCATTTGTTTTGTAGTT